>MCJB01004047.1:142147-169799 GCA_002018475.1 Nicotiana obtusifolia
GGGGGGGGGGGGGAGGCACTTCTCATTTTCTAGAAGTTGAAGCATTTGAGGTGGCTGATATTCCAATTGTTTGGTAACTGCTTTCCTTCCATTGTCTCTAGTTGGAATGAACCCTTATTTGCTTTTCCGAGTGAATTTTGTATAGGCCGTCCTAGTCGGTTCCCTATTTTCTTTCTCGTGGATCTCTGCTTGCTTGGGTTATGGCTTTGAGTACATAGTCTTCGACTTTGAGCGGTCGAACCTTTGCCTTTTTGTTGTAGTAACATTCCGCCTGCTGTTTTTGGGCGACCATCCTTATGTACGCCATATCTCTTTGTTCGTCGATCTCATCTCAGGCTGGGCTCTCCGACCTCAACTGGTATAAGTGCTTCTGTTCCATAGACCAGAGAAAAGGGCGTCTCTCCTGTGCTTGTCTTCGGGGTGGTTCTGTATGCCCATAATACTTCTGGGAGTATTTCCGGCTACAACCCTTTGGCTTCTTCAAGTTCTTGCTTCATGATGTTTAATATGGACTTATTGGAGGATTCTGCCTGCCCGTTGCCCGCTGGGTGATAAGGGGTTGAAAGTATCCTCTTAATGTGCCATTTCTCAAAGAATTTAGCGGTTTTATTTCCCGTGAACTGGGGTCCGTTGTCGCAGCTTATGTCCTTGGTAGGCCGAATCGGCAGATGATGTTTTTCCATATGAAGGCGATTACTTCTTGTTCGCGCACTTGGATGAATGCTCCTGCTTCGACCCATTTTGACAAATAGTTAGTTAAAACTAAAAGAAATTGTACGTTACCTTGCCCTGATGGTAGGGGACCCCGATTGTCCATTCCCCTTTGATAAACAGCCATGGGCGAGGTGACCGAATGAAGGTGTTCGTTCACCTGCTTGCCAAATTATTGGGGCATATTTATGACCTTTTTTGCATCTTCACAAATTCTGAGGCGTCTTTTTTCATGGTGGGATAGTAGTACCCGGCCCGTATGAGGCACTTAACAAGTGCTCAATTACTAGAATGCGCACCGCAGTGGCTTTCATAAACTTCATCGAGAACGCGCTGGGTTTGGTTTGGACCCAAACACTTCGTTAGAGGGTTGTCATATGTTCTCTTGTACAAGTCGTTATGAAGGAGGTTGTATCTGGCCGCTTGTTTTCTTAGTTTTTTTAGCTTCCTTTTTGTCGTTTGGGAGGGTGCCGTCCTGCAAGTATGCAATAATAATACAATTGCACCAGTCCCAAGTTAAACTTATAGATTTTACCTCAATTTGGTGTTTTGACGAGTTGAGGAGGTGGACTACACTTTTATCCCCAGTCATGATGCTTTTGGTGGCTACGACCAATTTGGCGAGGTTATATGCTTCCATATTTTGGGCTCGCGGTATCTGGTCGATCTAGCATTCATCAAAATTGGGCAACAGCTTACAGATCTCAGCTTGATATTTTCGCGACATTTGTTCTTTGATTTGGAAAGTCCCTTAAACTTGGTTAACCACGAGCTGAGAATCACAGTGGAGTTTCAGCCGTTTTGCCTCATATTTCTGTGGTAGCCTTAGCCCTACGATAACGGCCTCATACTCGGCCTCGTTGTTAGTCATATCTGGGAATCTTATGGATTGGCGAATTACTTCGCCGGTAGGGACCTCGAGTATGAGTCCCAGTCCAGATCCAAAAGTGTTAGATGCATCGTCGGTGTATAGGACCTAGAGGTCTTGTGTTTGAAGAAAAGATTGAGCGGCTTCCTTCTCGGCCTTGGGCATTTGCAACTTTATCGATGTTTGAGGTTGGTATGTGATATTGTGCTCACTTAGCTCGATGGCCTATTTGGCTAGCCTCTCCGACAGCTTGGGTTTATGTAAGATGCTTCTTAAAGGAAAAGTGGTAAGCACCGAGATAGGGTGGCATTGGAAATAGGGCCTAAGCTCTCGTGAAGCTACGACCAGTGCCAGGGCCAATTTCTCGAGGCGTGGGTATCTCGTCTCAGCATCGACAAGTGTTTTACTCATGTAATAAATAGGAGATTGCATACCTTTATTTTCTCGAACCAGAACCACATTTACTGCTACTTCGGAGACTGCGAGGTAGACGAGAAGGTATTGCCCGAGTTTAGGGTTTAAGAGTAGAGGCGGTATGATAGATATGCCTTTAGTTCTCGCACACTCGTATGCAATCGAGCGTCCACTCGAAGTTGTTATCCTTTTTGAGTATGCTGAAAAATCTATGACATCTATCAGACGACCATGAAATAAATCTCGGTAGGGCGGTGATTTGACCAATCAACCTTTGGACTTGCTTCTTAGTAGTCAGTTGTTAAGGTATCCCATCGATAGCCTTGATTTGATCTGGTTTGACTTCAATCCCTTGTGACACTAAGAAACCCAAATATTTTCCCGAGGCTACCCAAAATGTGCATTTTTTTGGGTTTAGTTTCATCCCTTACCGTCTTAGTATGTCGAAAGCTTCCTTCAAGTGGTCGATATGGTTTTCTTCCCTTACGAATTTGACCAGCATGTCGTCGATATGCACCTCCATGGTCTTGCCGAGTTGATATTTGAACATTCTTGTGACCAATCTCTGATAGGTGGCCCCTGCATCTTCAAACCAAATGGCATAACCCTATAACAATATGTTCCTCTGTGGGTGATGAACGTGATTTTCTCCTAGTCCTCTTCTTCCATGAGTATCTTGTTATAACCTGAGTATGCATCTAGGAAACTCAGCATATGCTCGGCCGTTGCACCGATAAGTTGGTCGATATATGGCAATGGGTATGAATCTTTCGAGCATGCTTTATTTAGGTATGTGAAGTCTACACACATCCTCCATTTCCCATTTTTCTTTTTGAACATCACCAAGTTGGCTATCCACTTGGGATACTTCAACTCCCTGATGGAGCAATTTACTAATATCTTTTCTACTTCCTCGTGGACGACATCATTGATGGTGGGTTTGAATTTTTGTCGGACTTGCCTTACAGGGGGATAAAATGGGTAGACGTTCAATTTGTGTGTGGAAATCTCCTTGGGGATGCCCGACATATCTGCATGTCTAAAAGAAAAAAAATTTGCGTTAGTTATTAAGAATTGACTAAATTTACTTGGATCACGGAGTTTGCAGCCAATGTAGGATTTTTTGCTGGGGTTTTGAGATCTAATTGAACGGAGTCGAGGTTCTTTATAGTTGAGTCCGCGGCTTCGACCATTTCGGGGTCCATAATGATGTCCCTGGCTTCTCCTTGTGGCGACCTTGACCCTGTTGATCGCTATGTTTCTTTTTCCTTATTTTTCTTTTGTTGAGTTGTCGTGCTATTCATGGCGATGTAGTAGTATTCTCGGGACGTGCGTTGTTCCCCTCATATGTTGAATATTCCCCGAGGTGTTGGGAACTTGATCACCTGGTATAAACTGGAGGGAACAACTCCCATAGGATGTCTCCATGGTCGTCCTACTATGGAGTTGTACGCGGTGGCCTGGTCCATGATGTGGTACGTTGTCTTTTGAGTTATGCCACCGGAAAGGAGGGGAAGTGTAATTTCTCCCGATGTCCGTTCAACTGCATTGTTAAGATCAATTAGTGTGATGCAGCGTGGAACTATCTTATCCTCGAGTCTCATCTGGGCGAGGACTCGGGGATGGATAATGCATGCTCCACTCCCATCATCTACCATGACACGTTTAACATCAGTATCTAAAATTCGTAAAGTAATGACTAGAGCATCGTTGTGAGAGAAAGTTAAATCGTCGGCATCTGACTCGTCGAAGATGATACTTTCTTCGAGTCCGTCATACTGTTTGTGGGTGATTAATCTTTTGAACTTGTGAGTGGCAGTGAACTTGACACCGTTGATGGAGGCGTCATCGCTGCCACCAATAATTATATTGATGGTGCGAGCCGGTGAGGGCGGCTTCGGCGAGCCTTGACGTTCTTGACCGCTGGCGAAAGTGCTCTTTCCCTTGTCGCTAAGCAGCTCTTTGAGGTGCCCTTTCTGCAACATGTTAACTACCTCTTGCCTTAGGGAGATGAAATCTTCTGTTTTGTGTCCACGTTCCTGGTGGAACTCGTAGAGGGCGTCGGATTTCCTGGTACTCGGATCAGACCTCATCTTTGGCGGCCACTTCACCTTTTTTCTGAACGTCTCCAGGGCGTATATTATTTCTATCGGCGAAACACAAAAATTGTGAGCAGATAACAAGGGGGAATTCCTCTCTCGGTCCTGTGAGTCCCCGTCCTCGGCCTAGATGGGCCATCATCATAGCAGAAGGAAGGAGGGATGGGGGCCCCGACGTAAGGCTGATGTCGTTCCTTGTTTGGCCATGAGACTAGATGATCCCTCCTCAGTTTATCTCTTCGTTCTTTCCTAGGCTCGATTTATACCGAGATGAGCCGTCGAGTTGGTCCATTGAGGTCGTCATCATCTGCTCGGACATCGGTACAATAGGCATTATGGATTTTGTCCCAAGTGGTTGGAGGGTACTTCATCAACTGGCTCGGTAGCTTTTTGGTCGCCCTTTAACCCTCTCTACTCAACCCGTTCTGAAAGGCTGCGACTGCCATCCCTTCAGACACGTTTGGTAAGGTCATCCTCACCCTGTTGAATCGGGTGAGGAATTCCCTCAATTCCTCTCCTAGGGATTGCTTGATGGCGAAGATGTCATTTACTTTTGTTTCGGCTTTCTTGCCCCGGCATGTACCATCACGAACTTATCGGCCATCTCTTCGAACGTTTCTATGGAGCGGGCTGGATGCTAAGAATACCATGTTAATTCCCCTCCAGTGAGGGTTTCGCCGAATTTCTTCAGCTAAATGGAGGGCACCTGTTTCTTGGTACGGTTGTTGTCCTTCACGGCAGTGACGTAATGAGTCACGTGGTATTCGGTGTCAGTTGTCCGTCTATATCCTGAGACATGGTGGCATTTTGGGGTTTTTGGTATGGCATGTGGGGCCGCTTCCTCGCTATACGGCTGCTTTACGAACCTGCCGGCGTTCCTTTTCAGTAGTATCTTAGTTGCGTCTGGTATCTTGTCGACTCGTTCTTGGTTTTCTTTCATTTGGTATATGAGAGTTTTGTTCTCATTCTCCATTTCTTCCATTCTTTTCAAAACAGCAGCGAGGACTCTGTCACCTGCACTGTCAGTAAAATTATGAGCTATGCCTGGCATTGGAGTGTCTGGTTGAACGTCTTGTTCGTCTCCTCGCTGTACCGTGTGGGCTCTTGTGGTTTCTATACTTGTACATAGGGCTTGTTTGTTGAGCACGCTTACTAAGGTATCGGTCAACCATGCTTCGAGAAGCTTTTTCATGGTAGGTGGCATCCCTTCTACTGTGGACGTGGAAGCTGATACGCTCAAATTACACTTTAATGAATAGTGTAAAGCGGTCGATGTCAAATATAATAACCCAACAAGGTTGGGGTGGAATCCCACAGGGAATAGGTGTGAAAAGGTTATTTGACTAGTGTGTTACTAGACTACAGTCGTAATTCTACCTAGTTAACCGTAACAAGAGTATGAAATGAGTTTGGTTTTAGATAAAGGCTAATCGAAATGTTGAGAATGTAAATAATTTGATTAAAGAAACCAAGGTTGTGTCCCCATTAATGAAGTGTAATGCTATCGGTGTCAATATAATATATTTCTAACGGAAGGTTCTTTTTGATATGCAAATGATGTCTAAGTGACTACCCAATATTTTTCAATAGTTAGGTAGTATTCCTCTTTATGATTTTTCCAAATATAAGAGAGTTGAAATTAAGAACAATCAATTTATGCCAAATAAAACCCACTTATTCCTAAGCGATTTTATTAAACAAGGTTTAAAGCCTTGAGTCTTTGATATTTACTTCTACCAAATTCTACCCCACTTTCCCAAGCAAAGATAGAATTTAACGGCGCTTGTTAATATTTGCAATCACCAACAATAAATGAAGAATGAGAAGTAAATAAATATTAACCAACCGTTATATATATATATTCAATGTTAAACATCCATTAACATAACACCCATTTAGGGTCCACAACCTTAGTATTTAAAGTTAGCTACTCATACTAAAATCTGAAAACAAGAGAATATTAAATGTCATAAAGCTTACAAAGTGAAAGATTCTTGACCCAAAAACTTCCAAAAGAAAGGAATATTAATGCCTTGTATTGTAGCTTCAAAGTCTGACAAGATAGAGCCCACAAAACCCTAATAAATCTATTTATAGAGGGCCAAAAATCGAGACAAAAATCGGACCAATCTGCCCTGAAGTTGAATATGCGACCGCATTTCTTTCGCATAACAGACATGCGGTCCGCATTTTTGACATGTCTATTGCAGATTGTAACCCTGGTTTCGCCTTCACCGCATTCATGGTTTGCGGTCCGCATTGTAGAAATGGGACCGTATCTTGCATCGCATTTTCTTCCTTCAGTAGACTTCATGTTTGGTTTACGGTTACTTCTGCGGCTCGCAAACACGTTATGTAATCACAGATGAGACTGCATTTTTGACATTGAACTTTTCCTAGGATTCTGTTTTGGTCTGCGATCTCTGTGTGCAATATGCGGCTCACAAACAAGTTATGCGATCGCAGATGAGATCGCATTTTTGACGTTGAACTTTGCCCAGAAGTCTGTCTTGATCTGCGATCTTGGTCTGAAATATGCGGCTCGCATGTGGGTTTTGCGATAGCATATCCACATCTGCGATGCCTTTTTGCTCTTTTCTTGTCTTTTTGTGGCTTTTTGAACTCTTTTCCATGCTCTTAGGTCTTTAAACCTCATACACTGCAAAAATACTAAAATTACCTAAGTACAGAGGGAAATCACATTTAAAACAAGCTAAAATCTAAGCAATTAGTGTCAAAAAGTGCCGAAATTCTCCGGCACATCAATACTCCCAACTTAACCTTTTGCTTGTCCTCAAGCAACTAAGATGACACTATCCTATTCTAGGCTCCATCTACAAGACATGAAACAATAGTGACCATGGACGGTGTTTGTTGTTAGTATATCAAGCATGCATCTTCGAGTGCTTTACCCTTCCTGAACCATCGATATATACAAGGAAAACTAATCAACTTGTGAACTTTGAGCCTAGGACAACGTGACAAAATGCTACCCTCAGCTGAGTGCACTTGCGTTTTACTCAAAAGCTCAACTTTTGTAAACCTCACAGTTCATGTGTCCTCACTAGAAAGAAAGTCCCAAAATCACAATATTTACAATGACAACAAAAAGGGACTAATTCACAAATACACTCACTCTCAGAAAAGAGTTTCAAGTGTTACAACATACCATACCATAGGCTTGCCCTTATTTTAATTCGTCGCCTAATTCTAAGAACGCTCGGTTGGAGATCCCATAAGGACTTTTTAGGCTTGTAATTCAGGTTTAGGGAAGGGTCGGATAAGCATTTAGATATAAGTGACTACACCCTCCTTGAACACTAATCACATTTTCTTTTCTTTTTGCACTTTGTTTCTTTTCAAACCCCATAGCCTCATTGGCATCTAGTTCCCAATATGGAACCACCTTAAATACCTCTCCAATTTTCTTCAAGGCTCCATAATTATATATATATATATACACCATTTTTTTAATTCTTTTTTTTTTTTTGAAGCTTGCATAATTTCATATGAACACTTTGAGGTATATGCTCCTACACTCAATGTACAACCTTACCTACTTCTACTTTGACACCACACCCCCAACTTAGGCTTTTAGCCTAATTCTCAATGTTCAAGGAGGAACGGGTTCAAAAGAGGTAATTATTTTCCAAAAGGGAAAGGTTTGTAGTGAGGTGGCCAAAGAAAAGGTTAAAGGCTCGAGTAGGGAACTAGTGATATTATTTATGCAATGGTAGGCTTGAAAGGCTAAAGATGTTTCGCAAATAAAACAAAGAATGCCTAAGATCATCCCTCTAACCAAGTGTAATTATTATAAGCATCGGAAAACCAACCGGGCAAGTTCTAGATGGCAGAAGCAAACACAAGAATTATCTACACAAAGAGCTCACACACATGACACACGAACCGTTTGGTTCACATAGTTTAAAGCCATCGAGTCAACCTTTGGCAACTCAAAGCTTTCATCATATATACATGCGTAATTCTAGGTAGATGTAGAGTCATAGAGCGAGCCTCAAGTTCACATAGTTGATCTCTTTACATATATATATATATATTAGAAAGGGTATAGGCTATGTACAAACACACATGCTTGAGACTAGACAATTACACCAACCCGGTCAACTTGTTTCATTCTACTGTCCTGGTTCTACTATTACACCCTTGAAATAGAACCCCGCAAAGAAAAAACAAGGGGAATTCATTTCTCAAGTAAATCTACCAATCAAAAAGTCAAAATTTAAAGAACAAAAAAGTGTTACCACACATGGGTTGCCTCCCATAAAGCGCTTGATTTAGCGTCGCGGCACGACGAAGTTGGTGTTTTTTTGGAATCACTTAATTGTCGGGCACGGACCATCTTTGGGAGCCAGCTACTCCACCAAATGTTTTTCGCCACCTGTGCCCAAGTAGTGTTTTGCTTGCATAGTAGATCGGGTGAAGAACCTTGTTGTGACGTTGGCCAAGCATTGCCCCAATGGCTACACCACTGGTGTCACACATTAGCTCAAAAGGCAGAGACCAATCGGGTGTGACAGTAATAGGTGCCGTGGTGAGCCTTTGCTTCAACTCCTCAAAGGCTTTGAGGCCTTTCTCATCAAACACATATTTGGCATCCTTCTCAAGGAGTTTGCACATAGGATTTGCAATCTTGGAGAAGTCCTTGATGGCGCGCCTATAGAACCCGGCATGCCCTCGTTTCACCTACACATCTTTCAACAAAGAAGAAACGATTACCGGTAAAGTATCATTTGAGCCAAGAAATTTATACCTTAAGTGCGGAGGAAGTGGTTTGAGCTCTAGTTGTGGTGGCTCAATAATAGATGGCTTTGCGGGAGGTGTGGCTCTATTCTCCAAGTCCAGAGAGAGCTTTGCCGGGGCATAAGTGTGAAAACCAAGCCCCTCCAGTGCATTTATCGATTCCTATCCCTCCATATCCTCACCATCAAAGTTCACCACAATAGCCGCCAATGCTTCACCGAGGCATTGTTCTTCAATTTTTGCCTCCACGTCTTCACCATATTCGGACATGTTTTCCTATCAACACCAAGCAAAGCAAGCAAAGTGTGATAGAATAGAATAAGACGTACAGTAAAGCACATACTAATTAGTAATTTCAAAATCGTATTCTCCGGCAACGGCATCAAAATTTGATACGCTCAAATTACAATTTAATGAATAGTGTAAAGCAGTCGACGTCAAATATAATAACCCAACAAGGTTGAGGTCGAATCCCACAGGGAATAGGTATGAAAAGGTTACTTGACTAGTGTCTTACTCGACTACAGTCGTAATTCTACCTATTTAACCGTAACAAGAGTATGAAATGAGTTTGGTTTTAGATAAAGGCTAATCGAAATGTTGAGAATGTAAATAATTTGATTAAAGAAACCAAGGTTGTGTCCCCATTAATGAAGTGTAATGCTATCGGTGTCAATATGATATATTTCTAACGGAAGGTTCTTTTTGATATGCAAATGATGTCTAAGTGACTACCCAATATTTTTCAAAAGTTAGGTAGTATTTCCTCTTTATGATTTTTTCAAATATAAGAGAGTTGCAATTAAGAACAATCAATTTATACCAAATAAAACCCACTTATTCCAAAGCGATTTTATTAAACAAGGTTTAAAGCTTGAGTCTTTGATATTTACTTCTACCAAATTCTACCCCACTTTCCCAAGCAAAGATAGAATTTAACGGCGCTTGTTAATGTTTGCAACCACCAACAATAAATGAAGAATGAGAAGTAAATAAATATTAACCAACCGTTATATATATATATATATTCAATGTTAAACACCCATTAACATAACACCCATTTAGGGTCCACAACCTTAGTATTTAAAGTTAGCTACTCATACTAAAATCTGAAAATAAGAGAATATTAAATGTCATAAAGCTTACAAAGTGAAAGATTCTTGACCCAAAAACTTCCAAAAGAAAGGAATATTAATGCCTTGTATTGTAGCTTCAAAGTCTGACAAGATAGAGCCCACAAAACCCTAATAAATCTATTTATAGAGGGCCAAAAATCGAGACAAAAATCGGACCAATCTGCCCTGAAGTTGAATATGCGACCGCATTTCTATCGCATAACAGACATGCGGTCCGCATTTTTGACATGTCTATTGCAGATTGTAACCCTGGTTTCGCCTTCACCGCATTCATGGTTTGCGGTCCGCATTGTAGAAATGGGACCGTATCTTGCATCGCATTTTCTTCCTTCAGTAGACTTCATGTTTGGTTTACGGTTACTTCTGCGGCTCGCAAACACGTTATGCAATCGCAGATGAGACTGCATTTTTGACATTGAACTTTTCCTAGGATTCTGTTTTGGTCTGCGATCTCTGTGTGCAATATGCGGCTCGCAAACAAGTTATGCGATCGCAGATGAGATCGCATTTTTGACGTTGAACTTTGCCCAGAAGTCTGTCTTGATCTGTGATCTTGGTTTGAAATATGCGGCTCGCATGTGGGTTTTGCGATAGCATATCCACATCTGCGATGCCTTTTTGTTCTTTCTTGTCTTTTTGTGGCTTTTTGAACTCTTTTCCATGCTCTTAGGTCTTTAAACCTCATACACTGCAAAAATACTAAAATTACCTAAGTACAGAGGGAAATTGCATTTAAAATAAGCTAATCTAACCAATTAGTGTCAAAAAGTGTCGAAATTCTCCGGCATATTAGAAGCCCCTTTCCCATTTGGTTTTGTTGTGCTGCAATGAGGGAGAGACGACCTCTCGTGCCTGGCGGAGGCAGAAGGTGTCACATCATCACCCGGTGTTTCATAGCTCTCATTGATAGCATTCATTAGGTTGGCCGGAAAATCACCTGTCGCCCTAGTTCCATTTCCTTGGTTACCTGCCATATAAATTTCTATACGTGCAGACAAGGAGAAAAACTTTATGGCTCGTTAGGTTAGCAAATCACGTGTGTTGTAGATCTAATAGAAACTAAAGGATTAGCTAAGAAATACCCACAAATGGCCCTAAACTGTTTGACCCAAAATTTAGATCTCGGTTTAAACAATTAAATAGTCTAGTAGACTAGAGTTAATCTTAGCCAATATTAATATCCAAAAGATGTATTAATCGTTTTTAGAAAAGATAGTACGGGTATAATCTACGTAGCAATAACTGGTGACACTTCTATTATATTCAATGATCCAAAATGAAGGAGGTAGCATTAAATAATAATAAATAGCAATTAATGATATTTAAATAAATAAGAGCATGCGAGTCAGCTGAAAGGGGTGAGATTCTTTAGTACTCTTTCTGAAAATGATGAATGATTGATGAGCCTTTGAATATTCGGAATTTTCTTGGATTGTGGAGGAAAAGTTAGACAAGGATCTCAAGAAAAAATATATTTTTATGTGTATAATAAAGCAAGATTCTTCAAAGAATGTCAACGTGTTGTCCTATAAATGAGTATTCAATGTAGCCTGTAACTATGTCTCTATCTATTTATAAGGGAACAAGTGCTAAAGAAATCCTAATAGTACAGATACAGAGAATATCTATTGAAATATTCTCTTTAGAGTCTTATCCTAAAACTAATCGTTATTACTCTATTTAAGATGAATGCACGTCCTCGACCTTGATCTATGTTGACTCCTCGACCCCGCCCTTCATCTCTTGTGAGACCACTTTGACTTTGAGCATGCCTTTTGTCGAAGTCATACTGGTGATACGTGGAAGCTTTTGAAGGTCCTCTTGATGCTGATATAGTTTAATCATAACTGAGATAATTTTTGGCCCATACGCTATCAACTATATTCTTTAACATACTTCCTATTTGCTATCTTCTACAATTTCTCATGTATTCTTGTGGGTTGAAGACTTAATCTTCGATTTTCTTTAATTTATGGGTTGGGTGTTGTCACGACCCAAAATCCAACTAGCCATGATGGCACCTAACGCAACCCGCTAGGTAAGCCAATTAACAATAAACCAATTCAAATGAGATTCACTAAGGGGTCGTTTGGTACGAACACAAGTAATGCAGGGATTAGTAATGCAGGGATTGTAGTGCTGGGATTATTTTTTATCAAGTGTTTAGTTCATTGTATTAAAAATTAATTATGCAATGTATAAGTCTGGATTTAGTAATTTTAAGTCTTATCCATGTATAGCTAATCCAGGGATTAGTAATCCCTTCCTTTCCTTGGTATTAGTTAATCCCTCATATGAGGTATAACTAATCCATGTATTAGGTAGGAGTAAATTGAATTGACCAACCAAACATGGTATTGGACGGATTAAATTTTTATACGGGGATTATTTTGCTTAATACGGCCTACCAAACGACCCCTAAGAGAAGTAATGATAATACAACTGAACTTTTATAAAAGAAATTCCCAAAGACTAGTAGTACAAATCACGAGTTTCTAAGATGTAGAGTTTACAAAGCTAGTATGAAATAAGTACATCATCTGTTTGAAATATACATGAATAGATTAATAATTCTAAAGATACCAAGAAGAAAAGACAGCTATGACCGCAATGCAGGTACGTCTTCAATGTCAGCTCCTGTCACACACAGCAACATCAACATCCAAAATCTGTACGCAAGGTGCAGAAGCATAGTATAAGTACAACTGAACGCATGTACTCAATAAGTAACAAACCTAATCTTAGGTTGAAAGTAGTGACGAGCTTGGACAACGGTCAGAGTCCAACACCAACAGCCAACATCAACTCATAACGATATAATAAAAGTAGTACAAGGAGCAACTCAAAGATATGGTTCTCAGCTTCACAATGACAAAAAAAAAGTAGGCATGCTTTTCAAGTATAACAGTAAAGCCCAAATCTTTCACCGAAATCATCAAAATATGAGTATATCAGAAAAACTGTGATTTTTTCCAAAAGCTTGCAACAACAGATAAGATATTTCATTATCAGATAACATGAGGAAAGTACACTTCTATGCTACATGTCAATATGCATGTTAAGTCATCAACAATCAGATGTCGTCTAGCATGAGGAAATGCACTCTATGCATGTATGTCAAATATACATGTCAATGTAATGCATCACGGTGATGAACTCATGTACTTACACTTTTAGAGTACTCAATCTCACTGTCTCGCACTCCCACTCGTAATGCTCAATCCCTCAGCACACCCAGTCACTCATCACTGTACGGTGCCTGCTGCAGCGCGCAGCCCGATCCCATCAATAGTAATAAAGCCTATAAGGCCTGTTGCGGCATGCATCCCGATCTACATATAACCATAAGGGCTATTGCGACGTGCAACCCGATCCACATATAGCCATAAGGCCTGCTGCGGCGTGCAACCCGATCCACATATAGCCATAAGGCCTATTGCGGCGTGCAACTCGATCCATATATAGACGTAAGACCTGCTGGGGCGTGCAACTCGATCATATATAGCCATAAGACCTGTTGCGGCGTGCAACCCGATCCACATATAGTCATAAGTCTTGTTGCTGCGTGCAACCCGATCCACATATAGCCATAAAGTCCTGTTGCAGCGTCAACCCGATCCACATATAGCCATAAAGTCCTGTTGCAGCGTGCAACCCGATCCACATATATCCATAAGGACTGTTGCGGCGTGCAACCCGATCCACATATATACATAAGGCCTATTGCAACATGCAACCCGATCCACATATAGCCATAAGGCATGTTGCGGCATGCAACCTGATCCACATATAGCCATAAGGCCTATTGCGGCGTGCAACCCGATCCACATATAGCCATAAGGCCTGTTGCGGCGTGAAACCCGATCCACCTATCTCACTCACAACACGGCTCTCAGGCCCCAACTTAATCATTAATCTCTCTAGTCTCTCTGGCTCACAAATCTCATGCCAATCAGCCCAAACAATGATAACATGTTGTGACAACAAATGATAACAGAGACTGAGATATGATATGCAAAATGAATGAATATGACTGAGTATGTAACATACAATTTAAGCAAACATCTCAACAACAAAAATGATCTCAGTGGGCCCCAACAAAATAATCATATAGCCTAATACGATTTCTAACAGGGATCACAGCTCAATTACTCTAGCACGCAAAAATTTCATGGATAGAAACAAGATTAGGTAACCACATAGTACCACTGAATCAACCGAATCATAATTCACAGGGTGCACGCCCACACGCCCATCACCTAGCACGTGTGTCACCTTAATACTAAGCACATAACACGTATATTCAGGGGTTCATACCCTCAGCACCAAGTTTAGAAGTGTTACTTACCTCGAACAAGCCGAATTTAATATCGACCAAGCCAAACGATACTCTAAAAATGCCATCCCGTGCGTATTGACCTCCGAACGGCTCAAAACTAGCCAAAAGCAACTCAAGAACATCAAATAATGTCAAAGAAAACAAACCCAATCGATAAAGGTTAAATCTTTAATCAAAAGCCCAAAGCTAACCAAAAAGTCAAACCGGGGCCCGCACCTCAGAACCCGACAAAACTCACAAAATTTGATAACCCATTCAATTATGAGTCCAACCATACTAGTTTCACTTAAATCTGACTCCGAATCGATGCTCAAACGTCTTTATCAAACTTTAGACAAAAACCCCGAATTTCTCTTTTGAAATTATCAACCAAATAGAAACGAGGATAGATTCATGAAATATAAATAAAGCGAGTAGAGAACACTTACCCCAATCAACATGGTGAAAATCATTTCAAAAATCGTTTTCGTAGCTCCAAATATGATAAAATGGCCGAAATCCCCGAAAATAGAGTACTTATAATCACTGGACGAATTAAGGAATCGCGATCGCGAAGAAGAAAAGATGCACTTCCAAGAAATACTCTACGCGATCGTGAAACACAAACTGCTCAGCCTTGAAAAGTATCTACGCGAACGCGGCCCCAAGCTCGCGAACGTGATGAAGAAGCCATGAAGACCTGTTCAGCTTAGCTCTACACTACGAACGCGTGCACACTTGCGCGAATGCAATGCTCAATTTGCAGTAACTTATGCGAACGCGGACCAGTATTCACGAATGCAAAGAAGAAATACTCAGCTCAAGATTTTTCCCCTACGCGATCGCATCCCTATCTTTGCGATCGCGAAGAACGTTTGGTGTTCCAGACATCAGCAGAAACCAGCAATGCCAAAATGAAGAAAAATGATCCAAAAATAATCCAAAACACGCCCGAGCCCCTCGGGATCTCGTCCGAACATTCCAACAAGTCCCATAACCTAACACGAACCTACTCGAGGTCTCCAATCACCCATAACAACATCAAAATCACGAATCGCGCCTCAAATCGAACTTAATGAACTTGAATCTTTCAACTTCCAAAACTCGCGCCGAACCTTATCGAATCAACTCGGAATGATCTCAAATTTAGGTTCCAAATGACATAACGATGTTCCAATTCCCGGAACCATAATTCGAACCCGATATCATCAAAGTCAACTCTCGATCAAACTTATGAACATTCCAAACCTTCAAATTTTCAACTTTCGCCAATTAGTGCCGAAACCTTCTAGAAATATCCAAATGCAAATCCAGGCATACGCCCGAGTCAAAATCACCATCCGGACCTAACAAAACCATCAAAACTCCTATCCGGGATCAAATACTCAAAAGTCAAACTTGATCAACTCTTCCAACTTAAAGCTTAAATCATGAAATTCATTCTTCCAAACTAATTCTAAAGCACCTGAAAACCAAAATTGACGATTCATACAAGTCATAATACATTATACGAAGCTACTCAACAATTCAAATAGCTGAACAGAATACAAATACTCAAAACGACCGACTGGACCGTTACAGGTATTATCATTTAGTATCGAAGCTTTGGGGTGATTGAGTATTTTTATACTCAATTAGTTCTTTGATTTGAACCATCAAAGCTACAAAAATTTTTAAAATTCCGATACCCATAAAAGATAACGCCATTTTTGTTGTTTGGAGACAAAGTTTGAGCTCAAAATTGAATTCTAGTGCTTCTTTGTATTTGAAATTAGCTGATGTTGTTTCACTGAACTTACATTGTTATTTTATACTAATTTGATGAGTTGAATTGAAGAAAATTGAGAATCATCATGTTTGAACTCATTTGTCTGCTTAGAAACTAGTTGAAGAAGAAGTGAGTTGATAGATTTTTAATGGGATTCAATATACTTTATTATTAGGGATTATTGGGAATAGTTTAAAACGATTAAATATCAATTTTGGAGTTACTTATAGCTTATTTGGATTAAATTTTTTTTAATTTTTCATCCATTTTCGCAACGGAAACTCCAATGCTATGTGATATGCGAAATTTGAGTATTGGAGCTCGCATGTTCAGATTTTGGCTCACCTTTTCAGATTTGAGTTGTTTGGTTCATGGGTAAACTATTAGGTTCTAATTATGGGATCTCCTGATAATCTAGGGTCAATTTTGGATTTTAAAATTGAGCTATTTTACTTGTGCGGATTTTTCTTGGAAAATTTTTGAGTTTCAGTTGATTCCTTTCTTCAAAAGTTATTGGGTGATGTTTAGAAATACTCCATATTGATAGGAAAAACTTGATTGGAGCGAGGTGTTTGATATATTTGATCAATTGGGTGATTTTTGGGTGACTTTCTTGCTGATTTTAAATTCTACTTGGCATTCGTAAAGATCTGTTACTAAACTTTGGGATACTTATTTCTATCCTTTCTATTAGTAGTTGTGTGCGCAAATTACTTCATGCCAATTTTATTTGTATTTTTCACTTTCATTTTATTGTGTAGTTGTTGATTTCTTTTATCAAACAAACAACATTATACTTGTTTGCCCAATCAAAAAACAAAAACAATAATATTTTAAAATTTGATACTAATATATAGCTCAAAACATAGTAGTTTCAAAATACAATTATCTAAATACAAATAATATGTCTTTAACTTTTTAAGGAAATTCTCTAAAAACAACATAATTTAGCGTTAACAGCTTTAAGGGCAATTTTAATCAAGTAATTTAGGATTGTAAGTCCAGATATCGTACCCACAGGGACTTGTGGTTAACTATCAACTAAATTAAATCCAAATAATTAATTTGTTCAAGCGATTTTCTAAAGTGTGAATATTTAACTAAAACTAATCTAGAGTAACAAACTAAGCGATTATAGAAAACAAGTCACCAATCTTAGAGACAAATTCAACGAGAAAAAATTCTAGAGCTATGGGTTAGCTAACAATCCCGTTGAGTCTTCCATTTAAATTGTCTAATTAGTTTATCCGGTTTATTGATTGACAGGGTTAATATTACTCGTAGTATTCTTCCAAAGTACTACTCGCCTATATTCCTATGAAATTAGGATTAACCAGAACGCATTAAAAATTCCAACATAGTAACCATGCAAGATGATTAGATATATTCCTATCCTAACCGCAAATCTATTTCCCGTAATTCAGGTTTAAGATCTTGCTCTACTCAATCCTATATGCAATCTAAAATTCCCTCTCCCTAGTTCAATCCTAGATTCGTAGATATTATTCAATTTATGATCAAAAAATTAAATAATTAAGCGCAAGATTGAATAAATAAATCAAGATGATAAAACAATAAGAACAATTTAAACTTCAAACTACAACGTTCATGTAGCACCCCAGAACTCTAGAACTAATAAACTATAAAGTTAAAGGAAGAGAAGAGAAGAAAAATTAGTTGAAAACTTCCTCCAAGCGTGATTCGTATTCTCCCCTCCAAAGTGGCGTGTTCTCCCCCCAAAATATGTTAGATCCCCTTGAAATTAGGTTTAGGACGCCTTTAATACAAGTTGGAACCGTGTAGAACCGAAATGACCTTGTCTCGAGCGAACTAGGAAAAGTCCCGCCCTAGCGTCCAGGCCAGTGAGAGGCGCTAGACTGGCACCGGATCTAGTGAGCTTTGCACGTTCCTCCTTCAATTTTTTATTTGAATTGTATCTTTCTTCATTTTGTCTTCCACTTAGGGGACAAACACCAAAGGTGTCCCCCCTTTGTCCCCCTCTTTTTAATTATTTTATTTTTCTTTTTTTTTCTTCCGCATTTTATTGAGTTTCGCTCTAAATCTCTTCATCTTCATACCGCTTTATTCCTAGACAGTTAAAATAAAATATTAAGCATAAAGTAATACAATTAATACTCAAAGGAGGATTAAAATTACTAGAATATGAGGCAACAATGGGTAAATATATGCATTTTTTGTCGAATATCACAACCCCACACTTAAATTCTTGCTCTTCCTCGATTAAGCATTAAGAGCACTATCAATAAATAAAGTCTAGAAACACCACCACTTCGGTTAATACTAACAATTTGGCCCTATAGCAACTCAAACCATCAGATATACATGTAACAACCCGATCGGTCGTTTTGATAATTAGCATTCCGTTCGATGGTTTTAGGCCTCTAGCAGCTTCGTATCATGTATTATGACTTGCGTGTGTGGTCGAGTTCAATTTTTTGATGATTCGGGATTGATTTGGAAGAACAATTCTTGTTTTAGAAACTTAAGTCAAAAGAGTTGACGTAGTTTGACTTTTGTGTAGAGGACTCCGAAATGGTATTTTGATGATTCCAGTAGCTTCGTATGGTGATTTTGGACTTAGGTGTATGTCGAGATTTGGATTTGAAGGTTCGTAGGTTGATTTGATGCATTTTGGCGAAAGTTGAAAACTTGAAGGTTTGGAAGGTTGAGAGGTTTGACAGGGAGTTGACTTCGTTGATATCAGGTTCAGTTGCGATTTCGGGAGTTGAAATAACTCTGTTATGTCATTTGGGACTTGCATGCAAAATTTGACGTCATTCTGGGTTGATTTGATATGATTCGACGCGAGTCATAGAAGTTGAAAGTTCATAAGTTCATTTAGTTCGATTTGAGGCGGGATCCATAGTTTTGATGTTGTCTTATGTGATTTGAGGCCTCGAGCAGGTCCGCATTATGTTATGAGACTTGTTGGTATGTTAGGACGGGGTTTCGAGGGGGCTCGGGTGAGTTGCGGAGTAGTTTTGGACCATTTCTTGGCCATTTTTAGATGCTGATTTTTGGCTACAACGGTATGCATTGCAATCGCGCAGAGTTGGCTGCAATCGCGAAGAGTAAAATGGGAAAAATGGGCTGTGAATCGCGATCGCATAAAGGAAAATCCTGCTGTCATTGACCCAACTTTAGAAGCTTATATCTTGCAATATATATGGCATTTGGAGATGATCCAAAAATAAAAGTTATAGTCTTTTGTGTCTAATATTTGAAAAATTAAACCGTTTGTCATTTGGGGTTTTGTGCAAAAGGTTATGGCTGATACACTACAGGCTGTCTTGAAGAGTTTGAAGAGAGTTAATAGAAGTTTGGTCATCGCGATCGCGGGGAAATGAACGCAATCGCATAGAGTAAAACTGTCCTGGAAAATTTTAGAAATCGCGATCGCGAGGTTTTGACTGCGATCACGAAGGATACCCTTGGAACATACCTTTAAGTTCTCTAATTCGAAGGTTTCGGGTATTTTAGCATATTTTGAGCTAGGGACCTCGGATTTGAGCTTTTTCGTGGGGTTTTCAAGAAATTCCTTGGGGTAAGTGTTCTTTATCCTAATTTGATTATATTTCACTAATCCATAATTATTTTTATCATTAAATTAGTGAATTGAATGGAAGAAAATGAAAATTTTGTAAAATCTTTCAAAAATATAAAATAAGGATTTGAAGGGCGATTCGATATCGGAATTTGATAATTTTGGTATGGTTGGACTCGTATCGGAATGGTGTTCGGGTTTTGTGAATTTTATCGGGTTTAAAGGTGCGGGTCTGGGGGTTGACTTTTGGGTTGACTTTTTAGTTTTAATTAAAGATCGAAGCTTTATAATCCGGAATTATTTCCTATGAGTTTTATTTATGATTTAAAGTTATTTTGTCTAGATTTATGCCCTCCGGAGATTGTTTCACTCGAGAAGGTCATTTTAGAGTATCGGTCTAGCTTCTTTGAGGTAAGTATCTTGCCTAACTTTGTGCGAGGGAACTACCCCTTAGGATTTAAGTCATTTATGCTAATTGTGTCATGTGAAGGCCGTATACGCAAGGTGACGAGTACGTATTCGGGCTTATTTGTGGAAATTTGACCGTTTAGGGCCCTTAGGTTCTTTCTTCATTAGATGTGAAGTTGTTTTGTCACATTAAATCCCCCATTTATTAAATTCACCCTTACGTGTCTTATTTAGAATTGATTGATTCATGTTCTACCCTTGTTGCCAATTAAACTCTTATGTGCCCTAATTGAAGTTGTTGCCTCTTTATTGCCTTGTTGTCTTTCCCGAAATTGCTTAACCTTAATTGATGTTATTTGTCACGACCCAAAAGTTAGCTTGTCGTGATGGCGCCTAACGTGGTACTAGGAAAGCCGACACTTTAAAATATTTCCAACACTTTTAAATGAAAAATAAGAATAATGCAGATGTAAATCATCAAAACTGGATAGAAAGTCAAAAGGCAATACGAAAATTTCCAACATCGGGGTGTCACTAAGTACATGAGTGTCTATACAACACAAGTCTAGAAGTACTGTCTATGATAGACTAAAACTAAATACATAAAGCTGAAAGATAGGGAAGGAGAGACAAGGTCTACGAACGTCGGGCAACTACGTTGGAATCTCCAAACGATCAAGATGTGAAAAGAGATCAACATCCACCATGTCCGGAAACACCTGGATCTGCACACGAAGTGCAGGTGTAGCGTGAGTACAACCAACTCAGTAAGTAACAATACTAAATAATGGACTAAAAGTAGTGAGGAGTTTCACGGATATAGTTCAATTATAGAAATTACAACATAGAAAGATAGGCATGCTTTCAAATTCAACAGTTAAACTCAGAGCAAGTAAGATAGATCAATTATGAATGATATGAGGAATACAACCTCTTTCAATATACATGCCAATGTACATGCTAAATGTAATGCACCACACTAGAAGCTTCCTGTACTCACACTTTCGGATTACTCAATCACTCAGTACTGTATATGGCTAATCCAGCCCAGGGTATATATATATATATCTACTGACAGTCAGTCACTCAGTACTATATAAGGCCAATCCAGCCCAGGAAAAATCCATCCCTAAATATAAATGATTCGGGCAAGATCCATGCCCAGGGAAGATCCATCCCTCAATATAAATCAACTGCTCTCACTGCGGGTGTGCAGACTCTGAAGGGGCTCCTTCAGCCCAAGCGCTATTACAAGCCAATCATGGCACAAATCAATAAGACATGCTGCGCATGCCGCCCGATACCATAATATCCTCAAAAAATCAGGCCCTCAGACTCACTCAGTCATCAACCTCTCCAGTCTCTCGGGCTCTCAGTAATCATGATAATCAGCCCAAATAGCAATGATATAATGTATCAATAATGAACAATAGGTACTGAGATGTAATATGCAAGTAAAACTATGACTGAATGCAAAACAACAATTTATCAGATAATTCAACATGTACACGACCTCTGTGGGTCCCTACAGTGCCAACACATAGTCTAAACATGATTTCTAACATGATTTGCAATTTAATTTCTATAGCATATGGAGAATATACGGATAACAACAAGATTTTCAACTATTCAGTTTCATAGAATTGACCAAGTCATAATTCCTACGGTCACGCCCGTCACATAGCATGTGCATCACCTCAAAACCATTCACATGACACATATTATAGGGCTTCATACCCTCATAACCAAATTTAGAACTGTTACTTACCCCAAACCGTGCAAATCCCTACTCTAACACGCTCTTGCCTCGAACCTAATCACAAACAATTTGATACAATCAACACGATCTAAAGGAATCAATTCCATAAGAAAATACTAAGATCGTAATAAAAAGTTAAAAAAAAAAAAAGTCAACTCAAAAGTTGGCCCCTGGACCCACGTCTCAGAATTGGGTAAAAGTCACAAAATCCGAACACCCATTCAACCACGAGCCCAACCATACCAAAATTACTCAAATCCGATACCAAAATCTTGATCAAAACCTAAAAATTAGGCCTAATAACTTTCCTCCATTTTTTTCCATTTTTTCACCCCCAATCACTAATTAAATGATGAAATCAACATAATCATGGAAATTAACCAAAACTAGGTAAGAATCACTTATCCCAATCATCCACTTGAAAATCTCTCCAAAAATCGCCTCCCACCGAGCTCCCAAAATCAATTTTGTGTTATGAACTCAAACCCTCATTTTTGAAATGTTTAAATCTGCCTAGGTATCCCTTTTTCGCGAACGCGACCCCCTTCTTGCGTTCGCGTAGCACAAATGAATCTGCTGCCCGAAAGCCTCCTAAGAGAACGTGAGGCACCACTTGCGAACGCGATGCCTTGCTGACCCCATGCTTCGCAAATGCAACCTACCTTACACAAACTCGTAGACCAAATGCGCGGGGTCCCAGCTGTCTCCTCTCCTCTTCCCAAACTAGTTCCTCCTCTCACGTTCGCGATGCACCAACTACCCAGACCTGCACGAACGGTCTCCTCTTTGCGAACGTGAAGAACAAATCCTCACCTGCCATCAGCTACCCTTCGCGAACGCGGGACTCCCATCGCGAACGTGAAGGAGGAAACTAGAACAGGACACCAGAAATTCTTCAGCAGTCTTCCAAGTCCAAAATTGATCCGTTAACCATCCGAAACTCACTCGAGGCCCCAGGGACCTCAATCAAACATACAATCAAGTCCTAAAATATGATATGAACTTAGTCAATCCCTCAAATCACCTCAAACAACATCAAAAACACGAATCACACCCTAATTCAAGCATATTGAAACTAAGGAAATTCCAACTTCTACAAATGACGCCGAAACCTATCAAATCATGTTCGATTGACCCCAAATTTTGCACAAAAGTCACAAATGATATCACAAACCTATTCCAACTCCCAGAACTCTAATCCGAGCTCGGTAACCACAAAGCCCACTCTCGTTCAAACTTCTAAATTTCCAACTTTTTCCATTTTAAGCCTAATTCAACTACGGACCTCCAACACAATCTGGACACACTTATAAGTCCAGAATCACCCATCGGAGCCAATGGAACCATCAAAACTCCATTCCGGAGTCGTTTAAACATAAATCAATATTTAATCAATATTTTTAACTTAAGCTTCCAACTTTGAGACTAAGTGTCTCAATTCATCCAAATTCTCTCCGGACCCAACCCGACTATCGCGGCAAGTGACATAACAGCTATAAAGCACAAAATGAGCAGTAAATGGGGGAATGGGGCTGCAACTCTCAAAAAGACCAGCCGGGTCGTCACATTATTAGTATTTCTTCCATAATTGCTTAACCTTAATTGAAGTTATTATTATCTTTCCCGAAATTGATTAACCTTAATTGAAGCTATTATTATTCCTTCCGTAATTGCTTAGCCTTAATTGAAGTTTTGTCATCCCTTTCATTGTTGACGTATTCTTATTTGGTGTCATTGATTCATGCTATCTCTCTTATCGTCGAATTGTACTTTGTGGAATCATCAATACACATTATCTCTCCCTTGTTAAGACCATTATTCCCTGTTGTGTCTTTCTTTGTGAGCTTGTTCTTCCGTTTCTTTCTGTTCTAGAGTTTTTGTGTTGATTTACTTGCTGTACTCTTGTGCTATTATTGTTGTTGTACTCAGTATTGTTGAGCCGAGGGCTATGTGTGGTTGTGGTGTCGAAATTGTTTTGAGGAAATGTTCTGACATATGGGTCCATGTTTTGAAAGTTATGTTATTGTGTTGTTATATTTTGGCACACGTGGTATTGTTGTGAAGGTTGTCGGGGTGTTCACACGTGAGTTGTCCGTGCTGTTGTTATTATTGATAGTTGCACATGCCGCGTGACAAGGCGGGCTATATATGTGGTTTGCCCATGTGGCGAGATAAGGTGCAAATATTATGCGCGTGCGGTGAGACAAGGCGGGCATTTACTTTATTATTGCGCACGTGGCGAGACAAGGTGGGCTATGTCGGGGGATGATTTGTGATGACTTGTGATGGCCTGGGAGCATTGTTATTGTTGATTGTTTGTGTAGTGGTGTACCTACCTTGTGTGAGTTATACCTTGTATATTTTGTGGTGATCCGTTTCTTATGTGCCATTCATTGTCTCTACTCTTACTTGTTGACTTGATTTGTGATAGAACACTTACACAAGCATACACGTAATTAACCACCCATATCGGTCTAAGAAGATAAATCCTGATGTTATTGACCATTTACATGTACTCTCGTCCACTTGCCTTCTTTGAGAGAGTTGCTATATTGGCACGTGACTTGTCCGTGTGTTCAAGAGTCATTGTTATTATTGACACATGAGCGGTCCGTGCAAATATTAGATATTGTCACTCTCTTAGCACATAAATCGTCCGTGCAGTTATGAATTGTAATATGGGCACAAGATGCCAAGTGATTAACGTTCATGAATCGGGACCATGATTTATGATTATGAGGTTTGGCACCTCGTGGAAATTCTTGAATAAATATGGTGTGAAAGCGGTTGTTCTTATTGAGTTGTTACTTGATTTCCTTTTTTTGGTTTCATCGGACTTAAAATGTGTTCAGCTTACTCTACAGCGTTATTACCTGTTTGTTCCCTGTTGTTAATTGTTGCTCTTAGTTTCCTATGACATGCATCGTTTCGTTACTGTTATCATGCGTAGCTTTACATTGATATTATCCTCTGTAAGTTCACATTTATACTTGTTCAGATTGTTTAGTCCAGTAGCTGTCTTGACTATCCCTCTTCACTACTCCACCGAGGTTAGTCTTGATACTTACTGGGTACCGCTGTGGTGTACTCATGCTACGCTTCTGTGCATTTATTTTGCAGATCCAGGTACTTCAGAGTTGGTTGATCACTAGCTAGTTGTTCGGGTTTCCTGTGGAGACTCAAGGTAAACCTGCCGTCGCGTTCGCATGCCTCGGAGTCATCTTTTGACATTGTACTTGTACTGTCTATTCCTTTTCCGGAACAATGCACTTAGACGACTATTCTAGTAAACTCAATAGAGCTTATGGCTTGTACTACCGATTTTGGGATTATTGGATTTATAAAGAAAATCTCTACTTCATATTTAGTAGTTGTTGATTGAGTTGCCATTAATTTAGTAAGTGTTAGGCTTACCTAGTCCCTAAGACTAGATGCCATCACGACATCTTATGAAGGAAAATTAGGGTCGTGACAATACACTTCCTGATCATGGTTCAAGATATACAAGTCACAAATAAAAAACAATCTTCTAACCTCCTAACTCATAGAGAGACTCTAACTTACCAAATTTAAGCTCGCTCACCTACTCTATCAAATAAAGCTAATAACATAACCTATCTATCATGAAACCAGTGCCCTCACAAGAATAAATAGTCTAATACACTCAAATAAAAGAATGAATATGTGACGACCCAGCTAGTCGTCTCGTGAGTTACCGCTCCGTTCTCCCCATTTTTGCTTTATTATGTTTCACTATCCGTATTTTATGTAATCACGTTGAATGATTTGCGTTCGGAGTAGATTTGGTAAGAAATGAGACACTTAGTCTCTTTCAAGAAGGTTTAAGTTGTAAAAAGTCAACCGGATGTTGACTAATGAGTTAGAGGGCTTGGATGTGAATTCCGACGATTCGACTAGTTTTTTAAGATGATTTATGACTTAGGAGTGTGATCGGAATTGGTTTTGGAGGTCCCGTGTAGAATTAGGCTTGAATTGGTGAAGTTAGTATTTTGGCGATTTCCGGTTGTTAGGCTAGATTTTGATCCGAGGGTCGGAATGAAATTCCGAGAGTTGCTATAGCTTCGTATGGTGATTTCGGAGTTAGGCGTATGTCCGGATTTGAAATTGGAAGTCCGTAGGACAATTCAACGCATTTTGGCGAATGTTGGAAAATAGAAGATTTTTTGAAAGTTTGACCGAGGGGTTGACTTTTTGATATTGGGGTCGGAATCCAGTTTTGAAAAATTTCATAGGTCCGTTATGTCATTTATGACTTGTGTGCAAAATTTGAGGTCAATCGGACTCGATTTGATAGGTTTCGGCATCGAATGTAGAAGTTGGAATTTATTAGTTTCATTAGTGCTTGAATTGGGGTATGATTCGTGTTTTTAACATTGTTGGATGTGATTTAAGGCCTCGACTAAGTCCGTAATATATTTTAGGACTTGTTGGTATATCCGGACGGGGTCCCGAATGGCTCGGGTGAGTTTTGGGTGGTTAAACGGATTATTTCATCTTTGGAAAAGATGAAAAAATCTGCAGAAAATTGCAGAAAATTTCAGAAAAAAAACTGATGCGTGTAGTCCTGTTTGGAAGCTCATATCTTGGAATCTATAAGGAATTAGAAAAATTACAAAACATGAAAGTTGTAATCCTTTGAATCTAGTTTCCAGAATGATAAAGCATTCATCATTTGGACATATGTACAGAAAGTTATGATAGGTCGAAGTTGGCTGGTGGAGCAGTTTTGACAGAATTTCTCGATGCACTTTAGAAACTCATATCTCGGAATATATAAAGAGTTATGTAGTATAAAACCTATCAAATGAAAGATCTTCGAGTCTAGTTTCTAATTCTTTAAACTTTTGCTCATTTGGATATTTCCACAAGGAGTTATGAGCGTTTTAATAGAAGGTGTACAGCAAGGGAATAATGATAAGAGGATGTACAACCTGCACAACGCAAGTACAACTCCATGAAGCCTGGGCAGAATGTTTTAAGCCTTATTTTGTCCCATTTTGGGTATAGTTTCACCCATAGTTGCTCATTTTTGGAGGTTCTTGAAAGAAATTAACGAGGGATTCAAGGAGAATCGATTGGAGGTAAGAATTTTGGACCTAAAACTCGTTTATATTGTGAAATCCACCTAGAAAATCATTGAAGTCTTGCTAAAAATGGAAGAAATAGGGCTTGGGATTTTGAAATTTTAACTGGGTATTCGGAGGATCATTTGGGGCCGGATTTGAGAACTTTTGATATGTACGAACTCGTGGGGAGATAAGGAACCCGTTGATATAAAAAATTTTGAACTTCGAGAAGTGTGCCCGGGGCTCGGGTTTTGCTAATTTCGGGATTTCTTGGTATTTTTGATTGTTTTTGCTTGGGTTTTGTTCCCTCAACATATTGTGACATATTTGTTCTGAATTTGGATAGATTTGACGCACGTGAAGGGCAAAGGCGTCGTGGGCTAAGGATTTAGCCGGTTTGAGGTGAGTAATGTTTGTAAATGATGTTCTGAGGGTTTGAAACCCCGGATTGCACATCGTAATGCTATATTGAGTTGAGGCACATGCTCGATGATGAGCATGAGGTCGTTTACTACTGGGGATTGGGGCTTTGTCCATCCCGATTTATGATTTTACTACATATTTGATTGAAACCTGTTTGATATCATCATGATTTGGGCTGCTTGCCATAATTTGGGCTTCTTGCCTGTTATGTGAACCCTTCAGGGGTATTTATCACTATTCACTGAAATCATATTTGGGCTTCGTGCCGGTTATGTAAACCCTTCAGGGGTATTTGTCACTGATTTGAATCATTATTTGAACTCAGTTTTGAAAAT
>MCJB01004047.1:169910-184760 GCA_002018475.1 Nicotiana obtusifolia
AGTCATGAGTTGCATTGCATTGCATTTTTGGTTGTGTTGGTGTTGTTTTCGTTTACTTCATGTTATCTATTTGAGATGTTACATGTTATTACTGTTCCATCGTGGATTTCTCTAAGTCTTATGTGTTTCTTACTTTCAGTTATTATTTATATGTATTACTCACTGAGTTGGAAGTACTCACATTACTCCCTGCACCATGTGTGCAGATTCAGGCGTTATCGGTTCCGCTCCGAGACACTGATTACTACTGTCAAAGCGGCGATTCAGAGATTACGAGGTAGCTGTTGGCGTCCGCAGCCCCGCATCTCTTTTATCTTGTTATTTCCAGTATCTTCGAACAATTGTGCCAAGATATTGTATTAGTAATCTTATTATTAGGATTTCATTCGTGGCTCATGACTTGGTGACACCCCGGTTCGGGCTGTAGTCGGAATGGTTCCCTACATTTTCCGCTAATTCCTGTTGTTAAACTATTCTTATATAATTTTCGTGTTGCTAACTGTTTAAATCGAGGTTTAGTTGGATTGGCTGGCCTTGTCTTCACGAGAGGCGCCATCACGACCGGGTTGGGATTTTGGGGTCGTGACAGAATATAATTTAAGGACTTAGCATCAAAGAATAACTCTCGCACTTACAAACGAATTCACGTGTATGCACAAAGAACCATAGGCTTGCCCATTATGTACATCCCTACTAATTAAGTGTGCTCGAATAGAATCAAATAAGACTTTAACGGGTTGTAGTGCTGCCTAGGGGACCGGTAGGAATACTATATAAATAGTTACTTACACTTTCGTAAGTACTTTGCACTTTTAGACTTCATCACTCATTATTTCTATTTCTTAATTTTATTTTTCAGCCATCTCTTCATCAATTGTTTCACAATTATTTCCCTCATATCAAGAACGTTTCATTATTTCAAAGAAATTTTTTTCTCTTTTTTTTCATTTCACATTCTTTTTAAGAGGGTCTTTTCATCACTTTGCAGCTATCATTAGTCACCATTTTTTACTTAATCATCCCTTTCTTCAATTTTATCAATTAATATCACAATCTAAGCAACAGTCCTCAAGGAAGCAGGGTGCAAAAATAAGGGATTCAATAAAAGAATCAAAGAAACAATATGGCTTCCAAAAGCTACACTACAAAAAGATCGGCAATATTGTGGCAGTTTTAATATAGCGGGCCAATGAAACCGCCGTAATAAGCACTCTACTAGCACAAATTTTAAGTGGCCATATTATGTAACCGTAAAATGGAGGTTTATCTTATATTATGGAGGAAAAACCTAAAATAAGTGTCACTCTAAGTCGAAAAATTTTATTTTGTGCCTCACATAACAAACACTGGTTGTATGAGGCCTCTTTTTTGTTCCACAATTTTGTGGTCCCAGAAGTGGACCCAGACGTGTAAGATATGGGTCCACAAATATGTGAGATAAAAAGAAGCCTCACACAACTAATGTCAGTTGTGTGAGGCACACCGTAAAATCAATCCTCTAAGTCTCACCAATTAGAATTTTCCCAAAATAAATCCTATTCTTTGCAGTTTTCCCTCTCCCTTGCCGGTGTTTCATCAAATCGTCGTAGGCAGCGATTCTCTCTTATTTCCTCTTCTATTCTCGCTGAGGCCATTGATTCGAACACGTTAAGGAATGGCGAAGCTTCTGGTCTGTTCTCGCCGAGGCTATCGATTCGAACACGAGAAGGAGGTCATCGATTTGAACACAATGAAGCTCATATGTAGTTTACATATCTCCGCAGTGGCTTCAGTGATCTCAACTCCCAACTTCAAACGAAGTTCATCTAGGTCCTTTCTATTTTTATCTCCTTTTCGCTATTTATTGATTTAGATCTAAGGTTTCATTGTTAATTTGCTTTGATCTGTGTAGTTGTCGGATTTTTCTTAGCTTCCTTTATTTTTTGAAAAATTATTTTATATTATATCCTAAGAAACAGCCTGATTAGTGGAAGAACATGGTTAAATTTGGATTGAATTTATTCGAATAATTAATCTTTTTGGATGTTAAAGCCAATAGTTAACTTTTTAGTTTTCGGACAAAAACCAGATAGTGATGGTAACTGAAAAAACTGATACAATCAGGAAATCTTATAATTGCAATACACTTATACCATTTTCAAAGAGTTCCTTTTACAGTTGCTTAACATTAAATTTGTTTCATGATAATTAGGAGAATTGAGGGATGAGTATCTATAAAAAACTTATGGAAAATCACAGAAGTTATTAGCATAAGTTGCTCAGACACTATCTGTATGATAAAATAATATTGAACAAGTTAATTCTGATTCTCTCTCGAGGTCCATTGAGGAAGCACAACAAATTGAAGCTGTGGATATGAATTTGGAAGTTCTTGGGGTCAAAAGGTAAGTAAAAATCATTCATTTTAGATAACTATTTAATTTATACTATCAGATCATCTATAAATAACTATTGATCATTTTAAGTGAAATTAGTAATTTAACAAAGATATAAATTATATATAATGGAAGTACAATGGATTCTTACATCATCAATGTAACTTAACATATTGTAACATGTCGCTTACCATATATTCAAGTTGAATATCAATACTACTAAATAGAGTTGTCTACGATTTACCTTTTAAATGACCTAATTGAGTAAATTTCTTACATCGTCACTGCGTAATGGAGGTAGAATTTTAAAAGAACTAATGATCTAATGTCTATCAGTTGGTATTTTGGTTCCTAATTTTATTAGGACACATTCTGTTAGTCTGTCATCTTCCATTTTGTTGCTTTTGCATTTTGTCTTGGATTTCCCCTTTTTATACCAACAAAATTATGTGAGATCAAAATGGCATGGATGTTTTTGTGAGATTTATTTTTTTACCTTAACGGATTTGGTTATACAGGGGCATACAACATTCCAGTAGAAGGTAATCTTTTGCTTGTTTGATCTACCACCTTACTCTCCTTATTCTTTTAGAGAAGAATGACAATGTTTAGTTGATAGAAGTACAAGCAGGTCTTTAGCAAATTGATCACATATAAATAGTCAATGTTACTGCAATTTTAAAAATGAGTATCTTATTTGATATGAAAAGAAAGAAAGAAAAGGCTTAGCAAATGGTTATTCTATGTAATTAGTCTTCTAATGTTGATGCTGAAAGTCCATGCAAAAGAAAAGCTTTACTCCATGACAGCCAAAAAGTACATTGATACAAGTACAACTATTCTGGATGTGCAAGAATCAAATCAAAATAGGAGAAAGGTGAGGTAGTACTTTACTCCATAGCAGCCAAAAAGTACATTGATAATCCGCCTGCTCCTAATACTAATCCACTTCCTAATCCTTGGGCATCTGCAGGAAGGTGTGTCATGTCTCCTAGTAGCCTGAAAAGATCACTCGATGGAAATAACTATGCGGATCATGAATATTCATTGAATATATCTCTAGGATTTATTTCTGTTTTTTCCCTTATGTTGAATTGATGTAAAATATTACTCCATGAATTTTAATGCATTTCATGGTGTAATCTTGAAGTGCTTATGGTTTTTATGTACAACAAGTGATTTATTTAAGTAATCGTTCTCTTATATTTGTGTCAAAACTGTTACAAATAATAGACAAGCTTTCATGCGATGGACAGAATAAGTATATGTAATGAACAAAAATTTTAGAAATTAATTACAAAGGGCTAACTAGTGGTACAATATCTGAAAAGGCTAAAATTCACAAGAACATATCAAAGAAAGCCTATTATCATCTTCTAAATAGTGCAATACTTTTATTTCGCTTCAACAATATACAGGGCAAGTTCTAGACCAAGATGCAAAATAAGGAATATATGTAAGAAAATCTTCATCCCGCATGACACAAGTATCAATCAAGATAGATAAATTCTTCTCTAAGACAGACAAGAGCATAGCGAACGACAAAATAAGAATAAGCTATATACAAAGTCACAATCCTACGCTTAGGTACCAGAAAGTTTGCTGTTTTATTCATTACTCAAGCACTTAGAGGAAAGTACTATTGAGATCAGGACTAAATATGCTAGTATCAAACAAGTCACAATGATTTTTTTCTCCCTCTTCTACTAATCCTAAAAAAAAAATCGAATCCTAAAAACAAAAAGAGTTTACCCTATTCAAGTTACATCCCCTAGAAAAGGACCGATGCACAAATAAAAACCAATGGGGATTATTACCTAACTATAACTAAGTACAACAAAAAGTAAATACTTTAGGATTTTTTTCATTGGACTTTAATCACTCAAGAAAGCTGTCCACAAAATCCATCGTCGGGAAAGGTCCAAATTTTCTGATTTTTTTTCTTTTTTGTTCTTTTTTTCTATTTTTCTGTTTTTTTATAAATTTTTTTATAACAAAAACCACTACGTTAAGAAAGAATACTACAACTAAGCTAGGATAACATAAAACATCACTCAGACAATCTCCTCACCCCATACTTAAAATTGTACAATATCTTCAATGCACACTGTAAATAACAAGAGGGTAAAAGAGACTCATTTGTAGGCCAAAGGCCAAAGCATTAGCAACTCACGAAATAGTTAGACTTCTCCCAGGTATGATTCTTTGTGCGGTCACTCCATACTTAGTTCCAACCACATGCTCGATTGTTCACACGCCTAATGACTTTGATTTCATACTCCTACTCCTACAAAATATTAAAACAATAATACAAAAAATAAAACAACAAAAAAAAATAACAAAAATAAAAGAAATAATAGATTTAGGTTGCCTCCCAACAAGCGCCTTATTTATAGTCGTGGCACGACTTATACCAACTTCACCGCTTTTTCTTCCACTTTAAAGATATGAATTGCGCCCCCAATTTTGCATCAATTTTTCTGCCACGTTCCTGGGGCGGTGGTATAAATACAAAAGAACCAAGTAAACAATATCACATCTTGCACTTCTTGGCTCTTAAGTGATGCATGTCATTTTGTCTTTTTGCTGTGGAAAATATTAGAATGTAAGGGTCTTATTCTTCATCTATACATCTCTTCAAAGGCTCGATCTCCATGTCTCCATCGAAATATTATGTAGAAAAATTTTTAGAATGAGGACCAACATGGCCCAACTCCAAAACTGTCCCCCAATCTCGGCATCATCAACAAGAACATGGTCTAATGATTGGTACTCCTTTTTCTGCTCCACAAGCTGGCCAATATCTATTACAATTTATTGTTGGGCATCAAACGCCTCAATGTTTTTTTTTCAATTGAACCTGCAAGTCATGGATATCTGAGCCAAATTAGTGTATCTCTTGCCTGAGCTCAGTTCTTCCTTCTATCAGCTATGCTGCCATATTTGAAAGACCATTACGAGAAAACTATGAAATTTAATTAGCTGAGCTTGTTTCTCTAGCCAAGATCGGCTCACTATATCTTCTTCTTCTTCTTCAACTTTTACCTCTTGTAGGAATCCACTCTCTTTGTTGAGTTGAGGTTCTTCTTGAAAATTGGTCATTGATTATTCTACTCTAGTCTGTAGTACTTTGATTTCTAAGGCAGTCTTTTTTTGAGTTTCATCTTGTTGCTCGGCTAATTGCCTCATCATGTCCATAATATGGGCAACACGTTCCACATCATCCACTTCATTGCTCCTATCAAACTCATAAATATTATTAGAAATATCATAGTAAGGGCTCAGAGAAGGGTAAAAAGAATTAGGACAACCATCCAATGGCCACCTCGGCAACCACACACATTACAAATATTCTACTCATAAGATTGAGTTTCACAATTTTGCCACAAGTACGACACTCCATAATATGCACAAGGATCATCAAAAATAAGAATAACCAACATTCAACCAATTCTCATTCCAAGATTCCATGTCAACAATGATAATAAAATATTAAACTAAACTAAAATTTAAAAACCTGAATAGACAAAAAGTAAAATTCTATTCTAGAGAAAAACTAATTTCTAAGTCCCCGACAACGGCGCCAAAAACTTGTTGCTCCCAGATACACACGCAAGTATACGTGGTCGACTAGTAATATAGGATTGTAAGTCCATATATCGTACCTACAGGGACTAGTGATTAACTATCAACTAAATTGAACCCAAGTAATTAATCTATTCAAGTGATTTTCTAAAGTGTGAATAGTTAACTACAACTAATATAGAGTAACAAACTACGCGATTACAGAAAACAAGTCCGTAATCTTAGAGATGAATTCAATGGGAGAAAATATTCTAGAGCTATGGGTTAGTTAACAATCCCGTTGAGTCTTCCACATAAATTGTCTAACTAATTTATCCGGTCTATTGATTGACAAGGTTAATATTACTCATAGTATTTTCCGAAAGTACTACTCGCCCATTCAAACTTAATACCTATATTCTTATGCAATTAGGATTAACAAGAACACATTAATAATTTCCGTATAGTAACTAAGCTAGGTGATTAGGTATATCTCTATCCTAACTGCAAATTCGTTTCCCATAATTCAGGTTTAAAATCTTGATCTACTCAATCCTATATGCAATCTAAAATTTTCTCTCCCGAATTCAATCCTAGATTCATAGATAGTATTTATTTAGTGATCAAGCAATCAAATAATTAAGCGCAAGATTGAATAAATAAATCAAGATGATAAAATAATAAGAACAGTTCAAACTTCAAACTACAACATTCATGTAGCACCTCACAACTCTAGAACTAATAAACTATAAAGCTAAAAGAAGAGAAGAGAAGAAAAACTAGTTGAAAGCTTCCTCCAAGTGTGATTCGTGTTCTGCCCTCGAAAGTGGTGTTCTCCTCCCAAAATATTTTAGTTTCCCTCAAAATTATGTTTAGGACCCCTTTTATATGAGCTTGGATTGTGTAGAGCTGAAATAACCATGTCCTGGGCGAACTAGAAAAGTCCCCGCCCACAACGTCCAGGCCAGCGTGAGGCGCTGGACTGCGCTGGATCCAGTGAGCTTTTCACGCCTCCTTCAATTTTTGATTTGAATTGTATCTTTCTTTCTTTTTGTCTTCCACGTGGGGGGACAAACACCAAAGGGTGTCCCCCCTTTGTCCCCCTCCTTCTAATTGTTTTACTTTCCCTTTTTTTCTTCCGTGTTTTATTTAATTTTGCGTTAAATCTATTCATGTTCATACCTTTTTATTCTACACAGTTAAAATATATATTAAGCACAATGTAATACAATTAATACTCAAAAGACGATTAAAAATATTAGAATATGAGGCCAACAATGGGTAAATATATGCATTTTTAGCCGAATATCACAACCCCACACTTAAATTGTTGCTCGTCCTCGAGTAAACATTAAAATCACTCTCAATAAAACAAGCCTAGAAACACCACCACTTCGATTGATACTAACAATTTGGCCCTATAGGAAACCAAACCATCAGATATACACTTCCTGATCACCGTGCAAGATATACAAGTCATAAACAAACAACAAATTTCTAACCTCCTAACCTCAGAGAGGGACTCTAACTCACCAAATTTAAAATCGTTCACCTACTCTATTAAATAAAAATAATAACATCACTATATATCTTGAAACGAGTGCCCCATAAGAATAAATAGTTCATACACTCAAATCAAAGAATGAATATAATTTAAGGACTTAGCATCAAAGAACAAATCTCGCACTCTCAAACGAATTTACATGTATACACAAAGAACCACGAGCTTGCTCATTATGTACATCCCCACTAATTAAGTGTGCTCGAATAGAATCAAACAGGACTTTAACGGGTTGTAATGCTGGCTAGGGGACGGGTAAGAAAACTATATATTAGTTACTTACACTTCCCTAAGCACTTTGCACTTTTAGACTTCATCACCCATTATTTCTATCTATTAATTTTTTTTTCCTGCCCTCTCTTCATCAATTGTTTCACAAGTAATTCCCTCATATCAAGAACGTTTCATTTTTTTTCAAAGTAATTTTTTCTCTTTTTTTTTTCATGTCACATTCTTTTTAAGAGGGCCTTTTCATCACTTTGCAGCTATCATTGGTCATCATTTTTCACTTAATCATCCCTTTCTTTAAACTTATCAATTGATATCACAATCTAACAACAGTGCTCAGGAAGCAGGGTGCAAAAACTAAAGATTCAATAAAAGAATCAAGGCAATAACACGGCTTCCAAACAGAAGGCTACATGCTCAAAGGGCTAACTAGTGGTACAATATCTGAAAAAGCTAAAATTCACCAGACATATCCAAGAAAGCCTATTATCATCTTCTAAACATAACAACACTTTTTATTTCACTTCAACAAGATACAAGGCAAGTTTTAGACTAAGATGCAAAACATGGAATATATGTAAGAAATTCTCACCCCACATGGCACAAGTATCAATCAAGATGGATCAATTCTTCTCTAAGACAGACATGATCATAGCGAACGACAAAATAACAATAAGTTATATATAGAGTCACAACCCTGTGCTTAGGTGTCAGAAAGTCTATTATTTTATTCATTATTCAAGCAGTCAGAGGAAAGTACTATTTGAGATCAGGCCTAAATATGCTAGTATCAAACAAGTCACAAAGGTTTTCTTCTCCCTCTTCTACTACTCCTAAAAAAAATCTAATCCTAAAAATAAAAAAAGTTTACCTGATTCAAGTTACGTCCCCTGAGAAAGAACCGATGCACAAAGAAAAACCAATGAGGATTATTACCTAATTAAAACTAAGTAGAACAAAAAGAAAATATTTTTGGATTTTTTTCATTGGATTTTAATCCCTCAAGAAAGCTGTCCACGAAATTCATCGTCGGAAAAAGTCTAAATTTTTTGGTTTTTTCTCCTTTTCTTTTTTTTTCAATTTTTCAATTAATTTTTTTATAACAAAAACCACTACATTGAGAAAGAATACTACAACTAAGCTAGGATAGCACAAACATTAACTTAGAAAATCTCCTCATCCCACACTTCAAATTGTGCAATGACCTCAATGCGCATTGTATATAACAAGAGGGTAAAAGAGACTCCCTGGTGGCCAAAGGCCAGGCATTAGCAACTCACGAAATACTCAAACTTCTCCCAGATATGATCCTTTGTGCAGTCACCCCATACGTTGTTCCAACCACATGCTCGATTGTTCACACGCCTAATAACTTTGATTCCATGCTCCTACTCCTACAAAATATAAAAACAATAATACAAAAAAATAACACAATAAAAAAAATAAACAAAAATAAAAAGAAACAATAGAATTGGGTTGCCTCCCAACAAGCGCCTTATTTATAGTCGTCGCACGATTTATACCAACTTCACCACCTTTTCCTTCCACTTTGAAGATATGAATTGCGCCCCCAATTTTGCATCAATTTTTCTGTCATGTTCCTGGGGCGATGGTATGAATACAAAAGAACCAAGTAAACAATATCACATCTTGCACTTCTAGGCTCTTAAGTGATGTATGTCGTTTTGTCTTTTTGGTGAGGCAAATTTTAGAATGTAAGGGTCTTGTTCTTCATCTATACATCACTCCAAAGGCTCGATATCCATGTCTCCATCGAAACATTATGTAGATAAATGTTTAAAATGAGGACCAACACGCCCAACTCTGAAATTGCATTATTTTTTACATCATCAATAATATATATTCCCTCAGCCTCGGCATCATCAACAAGAACATGATCTAATGATTGGTACTCTGCTTTCTGCTCCACAAGCTGGCTAGTATCAATAACAATTTATTGTTGGGTATTAGACGCCTCAACCTTTTTATTCAATTGAGCCTGCAAGTCATGGATATCTGAGCCAGATTGGTGTATCTCTTGCCTGAGCTCAATTCTTCCTTTTATCAGCTGTTCTACCATATTTGAAAGACCATTGTGGAGAAACTCATGAAATTTAATTAGCTGGGCTTGTTCCTCCAGCCAAGATTGACTCATTATATCTGCTTCTTCAACTTTTACCTCTTGTAGGAACCCACTTTCTTCGTCGAGTTGAGGTTCTTCTTGAAAATTGGTCATTAATTCTTCCATTCTAGCCTGCGGTACTTTGATTTCTAAGGCAATCTTTTTTTTGAATTTCATCTGTTGCTCGGCTACTTGCCTCACCATATCCATAATACGGGCAGCACGTTCCATATCATCCACTTCATTGCTCCTATCAAACTCATAAATGTTATTAGAAATATCATAATAAGGGCTTAGAGAAGGGCATAAAATAATTAGGACAACCATCCCAATGGCCACCTCGGCAACATCACACATTAAAAATATTTCACTCATATGATTGAGATTCATAATTTTTTCACAAGTACGGTCCTCCATAATATGGACAAGGATCATCAAAATAAAAATAACCAACATTCAATCAATTCGCATTCCAAGATTCCATGTCAACAAAGATAATGAAATATTAAACTAAACAAAAATTTAAAAATCTGAATAGACAAAAAGTAAAAGTATAATCTAGAAAAATAACTATTTTCTAAGCCCCCAGCAACGGCGCCAAAAACTTATTGCTCCCATACACACACGCAAGTATACGTGGTCGACAAGTAATATAGGATTGTAAGTCCAGATATCGTATCCACAGGGACTTGTGATTAACTATCAACTAAATTAAACCCAAATAATTAATATATTCAAGCGATTTTATAAAGTGTGAATATTTAAGTAAAACTAATCTAGAGTAACAAACTAAGCGATTACAGAAAACAAGTCTACAATCTTAGAGATGAATTTAATGGGAGAAAATATTCTAGAGCTATGGGTTAGCTGACAATCCCATTGCGTCTTCCACTTAAATTGTCTAACTAATTTATCTGGTTTATTGATTGAAAGAGTTAATGTTACTCATAGTATTTTCCGGAAGTACTACTCGCCCATTCAAGCTAACTTAACGCCTATATTCCTATGGAATTAGGATTAACAAGAACACATTAATAATTCCCGCATAGTGACCAAGCAAGGCGATTAGGTATATCCTTATCCTAACCGCAAATTTGTTTCCCATAATTCAAGTTTAAGATCTTGATCTACTCAATCCTATATGCAATCTAAAATTTTCTCTCCCGAGTTCAATCCTAGATTCATAGATACTCTTCATTTAGTGATCAAGCAATCAAATAATTGAGTGCAAGATTGAATAAATAAATCAATATGATAAAAAATAAGAACAATTCAAACTTCAAATTACAACATTCATGTAGCACCTCACGATTCTAGAACTAATAAATTATAAAGCTATAGGAAGAGAAGAGAAGAGAAGAAAAACTAGTTGAAAGCTTCCTTCAAGCGTGGTTTGTGTTCTCCCCTCCAAAGTGGCGTGTTCTCCTCCCAAAATATGTTAGTTCTCCTCCAAATTAAGTTTAGGACCCCTTTTATATGAGTTTGGACCATGAAGAGCCGAAATAACCATGTCCCTAGCGAACTAGGAAAAGTACCTGCCCACAACGTCCAGGCCAGGGCGAGGCGCTGGACTGGCGCTGGATCCAATCACGTTCCTCCTTCAATTTTTGATTTGAATTGTATCTTTCTTCCTTTTGTCTTCCACTTGGGGAGACAAACACCAAATGGTGTCCCCTTTTGTCCTCCTCCTTATAATTTTTTTACTTTCCTTTTATTTTTCTTTCACGTTTTATTTAATTTTGCTTTAAATCTCTTCATCGTCATGCCGCTTTATTCTACACAATTAAAATATAATATTAAGCATAATGTAGTATAATTTATACTCAAAAGACAATTAGAAGTATTAGAATATGAGGCAACAATGAGTAAATATGCATTTTTTGCCGAATATCACTTATCCGTACTTTTTTACCAAACACACTACTTATTTTCAGGTTTAGTATTTATATTCAAACACGTAACCACTTATTTTTGGCTTGGTTTTGTTTTGTTTTGTTTTTGAATTTTAAAAACCGTATCAAATTTAATTTGGTTTTGATTTTAGTAAAAAAATAACCGAAAAGACCAAACCAAACTGACTATACAATTAATTATTTAATGTTAATTATTACACCTATATATATGTAGATATTTATACAAAGTTTCTAAAATTTTATGATATATGTTAATCTCTAGTTCTTTGCTATTATAATAATCTAGTTATGTGCCTTTATATTTTACTTTGATTGGTAGTTTTCTTTAGCTAAGTACAAGAATCTATATCATGTTAAAAATAGTCTATTTTTAATTAAGTCCTTAAATTATTTATCACTATTTGATTCAATTATCATCAATATATCTTAGTAAATATTAGATTTCTCAAAGAGCAATTGGTTTGATAGTGTTATGTTGAAAATGTAGTTGCCGGAAAATGTGTTTAATTGTGTGTCTCATATTTAACAAAAAATTAATAAATAGTCGAAACACTGGAAAATCGACATAACCCAACATAAATCAAATCGATAAAAAACTGACTTAACTAATTTGGTTTGGTTCAAATATTTGAATAACCAACTTACTTGGTTTTATTTTTTATGGAAAAACTGTTGCAAATGAACCATGAACATCTTGGGTCTAGCATTTAAAAAAAGTACTTTTATGCTTAAAAGCTATTTTTATTTAGCTTATCCAAATGGGCTCTTATAAGTTTCTTGCAATGTACGTGGAGTGTTTGGATTAAAATATCGGAAAAAGGGTTAAAGATACCCCTTTACTATTCAAAAAAGATCATTTATATCCTCCGTTATACAGTCCATCACTGCCCCTGACGTCATAAAACTGGTACAAAAATACCCCTCTGCCATTAGAATCCTCCACCATGACAACATTATCCCACATGGCCTGATATATCGCTGAGGTTGATGCCACATGGCATGCCACCTCATTGCGCCTATCCATTTTACCCCTCCTTACTTCTTCCACCATCACCTCCTTTTTTATCCAACCACCACAGTTAGAACCAAGGAACAATAGTTGCCACTACTGTATTTGTTCTTTTAGCATTGGCCATGAAGCTTTTGTTTACCCTTAAAATCGGATAACAATTGAATTTGTTCGTAGAGCTAAGGATCCGTAAATTAGTTTGATACCAAATAAAAGTATGTAGTAAATAATCAGAGTACTATAAGAGAGATAGAGCAATCAAACCGTAAATATATGATAATTAATGAAGAATCGTATGTAATGGAACAGTATCTCAACAAACAGTAATATAGAGAGCTTAATATTGAGTTCTGAAGAACAGTAGAGATGATAGAAGTAAATTGCCTTGTGTGATGAAAAAAATAAGTTGTCCTTCAATGAAGGATCTCTGCCTTTTTTATAGGCAAGTGTTAAAGTCATAGGTAAGTGTAAGAGTCATAATAAAAGCAGGGAACTGATTACAAGGAAAACCCCATTAATCATGGGATTTAATACCCTTAAATGATGGCATAACGGCCGTAATGGTTGAGATAATTAACTCTGGCGAAACGTCCGATGATTAGCGAGACGTTCGGGTTGGAGCCGGTTCACAATCACGAAGCATCTCCTGACCGACTGTACCAGTTATTTTATACCGGTCTCTCCATCCTGCGCGACCGATTTGCTGCTCCCGGACCAAGGCAACCCGATCTCATATTGTACCCGAACCCGACTTCACTTAGGTGTATCCGACCCAATACAGATAGTCCCCTCGTTTATTGGAGAGTAAGGACAAAAAACGATATGAATTATCGGATCTCGGGCTCACTACTCACACGATCGATACTTATCATAAAATGTGTGATGAAAACACAACCGCCAAAGTCACTGATCCCCAAAAAGATTTTATATATGACGGCATCATAATGACGTGCACAACCGTCGATGTAGCCAATCATTGCGCACCTTTTTTGCAGAACCTAGTACTTTTCCACTGCATTAAATGCGTGCATTTAATGCCGCGTACCTCGTGCTCTGTGCCTCCGCTTTTTTGAAAAAGTATAAATACTTCCTTCCCCTTCAGATTAATCTGTTTGTCTTCACGTATTAACTCACTTTGTCCTCACATATTAACTCACTTTGTCTCCACATATTAACTCACTTTGTCTCTTTTGAATCTCCTCTGGACAGACTGTTCATCTTCTTCATTTCAAAATCTTTCTGAATCCTTCTGCTTCCTTTTATTTCCATGGCTAAAACGTCAAAATCGGTTCCCCATAGACAATCGTCCCCTGCTCAGCCTGTTGAAGAGGCTGAGCCCATCAGTATTGAGGAGCCTTATGCGGAACCTCCATTGAAGGCCTTCATACCATCGGGATGTTATATAGGTACTGACTTTAAAGTCGAGAAGCCGTCTTCTGTACCCGGTCGAGGTGAACCGGTTTCAGACTATATTAGTTCCATTACCCCACAATACCTTGACAGGGTCAAGGCCGACTGCCATTGGGATGATAAAGAAGTAATAATACCTTCCCCCAGCGAATCCATAACCACATACGTAGAGGGGTACATTAGTGTGTACACCTATCCATTCACATTAGGGCCTGTAGATCCCATGATTGTGGAATTTTGTAGGAGGTATCAAGTTACTTTAGCTCAAATGCATCCCTCCGTATGGCGTATAATCTACCTTTTTTGTTTCTTTATAGATAAGGTCGAGGGGGGGCATCCTTTTACCCTCGATCATCTACTCAGGCTGTACAGTCCCGAATGTTCCGAGGGGGACTGATCAAGTTAGCTCGTCGGGCCAGTAAGGCCCCGTTTTTGAGCATAGATGAAGACAGGGACCGAGGTTGGATGAGCCGATATGTTCGGATTAAGACACTCCGATCTGATCCCTGCTGATAGCATGCCATTTCCCGAGAAGTGGAACTTGACACGTAAGTATTCTTCTATTTGACCTTCGCATTATCGATTCCCATCATATAACACGTATACCATTTTGAGCAGCCGTTTGTCAATCACCGGCCGGGATCAATGACCTTAAGGATTGGGTCAGA
>MCJB01004050.1:0-15149 GCA_002018475.1 Nicotiana obtusifolia
AATAAAATTGCTTCAGGTCATGATACATTTTTGTGGATCCAGGATGTATATTGTATTTAGTGTTGTGAGCTTCTTTAAGAATAGCATGTCTCAACCCATCTACGTCTGCTACATATAACCTGTCACCCATTCGAAGAACACCATCACTTTCAACAATCATATTCTTGCTTTTACCAGCTAAGACCTCATCTCTGTATTTACATAATCGTTCATCCTCATATTGGGTGGCTTTAATGCGCTCAACTAAAGAAGACTTAGCCTGAGCACACGCCAACAATGTCTCTGAATTTCCGACACTAAATCTGATACCTGTATCTTCTAGTCTCTGAATATCTTTGGCTAAAAGTCTCTTTGCGGGGGCTATATGCGCCAAACTCCCCATAGATTTTCTACTCAATGCATCAGCCACCACATTAGCCTTTTCAGGATGATACAAAATAGAACAATCATAGTCTTTGAGTAGTTCCATCCAACGACGCTGCCGAAGATTTAGATCTCTCTGCTGAAAGATATACTTCAGACTTTTATGGTCAGTATAAATCTCACAAGTTTCGCCGTATAGATAATGACTCCAAATTTTTAGAGCAAATACCACTGCAGCCATCTCCAAATCATGTGTAGGATAGTTTTGCTCGTGCTTTTTCAATTGTCTCGAAGCATAGGCTATAACATGACCATTTTGCATGAGAACGCATCCTAATCCCACCCTCGAGGCGTCGCAGATTACTGTAAATCCTCCAGGACCTGATGGTAAGGCTAATATTGGTGCAGTTGTCAGCCACGTTTTGAGTTTCTGAAAGCTTTGCTCACATTCCTCCGTCCACTGAAACTTTGCATTTTTCTGTGTTAGCTTGGTCAGCGGCAATGCTATTCTGGAGAAATCCTGCACAAAACGCCTGTAATAGCCTGCTAAGCCTAAAAAGCTGCGAATCTCTGTAGGAGAAGTAGGTCTGGGCCATTTCTGCACAGCTTCGGTCTTCTTAGGATCTACCATAATTCCATCTTTAGATACAACATGCCCCAAAAATGCTACCGAGTCTGGCCAGAATTCACACTTCGAGAACTTAGCATAAAGTTGATGTTGTCGCAATGTCTGCAACACAGTCCTCAGATGATTCTCGTGTTTTCTTTGGCTACGAGAATATATCAGTATGTCATCAATAAATACTATTACAAATGTATCCAGAAACGGCTTGAACACCCTATTCATTAAATCCATGAATGCAGCTGGAGCATTAGTCAGTCCGAAAGGCATCACAAGAAACTCATAGTGCCCGTATCGAGTTCTGAAAGCAGTCTTAGAAATATCTTCATCTTTGATTCTAAGTTGATGATAACCAGAACGGAGGTCAATCTTTGAAAAGTGGCCAGCTCCTTGTAACTAATCAAACATGTCATCTATACGAGGCAAGGGATATTTATTACGTATTGTTATCTTGTTCAACTGCCTGTAGTCAATGCACATTCTCAGGGATCCGTCTTTCTTCTTTACGCATAGTACCGGTGCACCCCATGGTGATACACTAGGTCTAATAAAACCCTTATCTAACAAATCTTGTAACTGTTGTTTTAGCTCCCTCAACTTTGCTGGTGCCATTCGATATGGGGGTATCGATATGGGCTGTGTGTCAGGTAGCAAATCAATACCAAAGTCTATTTCTTGTACTGGAGGCAATCCTAGTAAATCCTTAGGAATACATTAGAGAATCTATCATTATGATATTTTTTTTTTCTCAAACTATGTATTTCTTCTCTTGTGCCCCTTACCGTATCAATGAGACCCAAACAACCTTTCTTTTATAACCATTAAGCCTTTAAAATATATACTTTGCTCATCTCTAAAACCTATAATCCCCCTTTTGGACAAAACTAGATTTTAAAGTTCACCAAACTTAATAATCTTTCCATAATAATCTTGGGTAGCTTGGTAAGAAGATAATTAATCTATACCCATCAGTACGTTAGAGTCAACCATATCAAGTACAACTTGTTTAGCTAGGGTTTCTTTCTCTTAACTTGAATCTTAAAAGCTTTAAACACATGTCTAACTACTATAGATTTTTCACATAAGTAGTAACCCAAAAAGGATCGCTTATTATCTCAAAATGTCCTTGATTTTTTTAGATCTTCGACTCATATTTAAATCCATATTAAAAGATATTCTATTCTCGATCTTCTTATGTGAGTTCTTGCACGCCTATCATGTCCAACTTTTCAATCTTTCTGGTAAGTGCAACTGCTACAGAATAGGTTTAAGTCTTCATATATGCAGTTACTACCTTGTTTAAACAATTAACCAACCTTTCAACAAGCCTCTAAACTTAAGATGTCGCTTGCGTATCCAACTGAGAAAGTTTGGTGTTATATGTAAGTATAGAAATCGTCTAAATCAATTTCTTAAATGATCTAGCAGGCAACTTCACGCCAGAAACTGTCAAGAAGGAAGTGATTCATAAACATGTTAGTGATATTATTCCCAAATTAGTTGTGTTGCTCTTGTTGGCATCCCTAAGAGTACAGTAGGGATAGCCTCCGACACTTTCAAGTCGGGGTGAGACGTTGAGAGGAAGGGACCCGTGGACACACCATCAGAGCTAGATTTAGCTTAGGATCGGTTAATTGCCCCAACTCCATCATCATATGAGGTTAAGTGCGCCTTTCGGAGACTTTGATAAAGAATTTCTTCCTTCGGCGAATGGCTAGACACTTCTATAGTGGCATCTCTTGAACCTATGAAAATCGTGAAAGTGGGTTGTCAGAATAACCGGAAAAGGCTCGTAAACTCGAAGCGGTAAACGACGTACAACTATCGAACAATTGGAACGTGGCACACTTAAAGTGGTACTACTGCTAGGTACAAACTCAATTACTCTTTCATCATGTTATAAATCGGACTAACATTTGCAAGTAAACGACCAAGGATGGATGTGACTACTAGGTCTGAAAGCACACATTGCACTCTTTTTTTCTCGAACAGGTTTTGTCCCAAAATGGATTTTTCGGCAAGGTTTTTAACGAGGCAACAGTAAAATGTGCTAACTTAGATTTAAAGACCGGTTTCAAACCGGAGTCAATGATCGTTCACTTCATATCAACAGTATCCAAGCCCTCATGAGTTTGACCTCGATTACTGGGGGTCATTACCCTCAGATTAAGGTTTTTAGCAAGGAGAAAAAGAAAACTTTGTATGCTAAAAGCTAAGGCTTGGTGGTTAGGATTCATTGTAAGGGAAAAAAGGTCATATGAATCGTGCTCACATAGTTCACTCTAGCCATAACACAAGTATTTATGCGCTTTCAATCATGTACTTTGCACACCGAGAAATGAAAAAAAGCCCCGCTTTGCTATTATGCATTTTTTGCTTCTTCAATTCCGAATCCTAGAGCCCATGGGCTACCCCTACTCGGGGACTATTGCCCGAAGAAAATTCAGACGACCCGAGCCACTGAATCCCGGAGACACCGAACCTATTAGGCGGTGTCCAAATACAAAAGGCTACGACCACCTTAAAAACAGCTCGGAGACGTCTGAAGCCTATAATCAAAAAGTAAGGCCTTTATAGAAAAATTCGAAACCTGCTAAAATATCATCTGAAAACACTTAAGCATCTTGGGAACCTACAGTCTTATCGAGGGTCCAAAGTAACGAGCAAATAGAGTTGCATCAAAGTCGGGCTTCGTTCGAACTTTTGAAAAATGAATGCCCCGGCACTACATCTCTATGCTAAGGCACCAAAAACAATACAAGAATAAAAGATGTTGGAAAAATAAAGACACGATATTGCTAGAAACGAAAAAAACAAAATATATATATATATATTCCAAAGTATATTTATAAAGGCCCAATAAAACGGCTTCAAAATAAACAAAAAAAAAGAGAAAAAAATATATACATAAGGAAGAACAAAAAATTAAAAAAGTACTAAGACATCTATGCCTGGTCTTCACTAGGGCCCGACACGTCGCCAGAGCCGTCGGAGCCCTCAGATCCATCGGAGCCTTCGGCACCCTCAAGCTTATAGAGCTCATTTTCCTCGGCCTCGCGCTTCTTAGCTTCTTCAATCTCGGCCGATAAGTTGAAGCCTCGGGCATGCATCTCTTCGAGGGTCTCTCTTCTAGACAGCCGCTTCATGTATTCAGTCTTTGCCTTTAGGCGGGTCTAGGCTACCTCCACATCGGCCTTGTACTGGGCCACCATTTCCTCGGCAGCAGCAGAGGTTGTGTCCAATTTGCACCTCAGTGCCACATATTCTCTTCCGAGGGCATCCCTTTCTGCGACGACCGAGCTTAGTTGTGCCCTGAGATCATCGTTCAACTGAGACCGCTTATCAGCTTTGTCCTTCGCCACCCCAAGTTGGTCCTCGATCGATGCGAGCTCCGCCTTTGCAGTTTCTTTCTCCAAATCCAGCAGGTCCATCCCGCCCTTCCACCCTTTGGCCATGACCTTGACCTCGTCCATCTCAGCCCGGAGCTGGTCGATCAGGTCAATCTTTGGTTGGACCTGCGAAGTTGTGTTGTTAGTCGCCACAACTAGCTCCTCATTTTTAGCTTCAAAGACCTTTAAACTTTTCAACCAGGTCGGCATGTTCCCGCTTCAGGGTCGAGGCCTCCTTCTGAGCTTTTTCCAGCTCGGCCTGGAGAACGGGGAGGTCCTTAAGGGCCTCGTCCTATTGCTTACTGAGAAGCCTGTACATGTCCTTCTTATAGACCTGCTCTTTAAGCTCGAACTCGAGATGGATGATTTCCAATCGGTACCGGAGGAAGCTTTCACGGTGAAGCACTAAGGCCTATAAAACAACGAAAGTAGTAATTGACATAAAAACTTAAGTGGGATTCATAAAGGGGTACAAAAGTGTTGATGCCTTACCCGGTTCAGCGCTTGCTGTGCCTCGTTGAAAAGACTTAACGTGCCCACCTCGTTCATCTTTTCCTGGTCATCCTCGATCACTAGGCATTGGAGGTAGCTGGCTACGCCCACCGAAGTAGATAGGACCCGAGCATCCTTCGGGACTGTAAGAATGACTGTTCTCTTGCGCCCGGAGTCCACACTCGGCGCGAGAAATTGCTTCACTAGTTTTGGTCTCGAACTCGGCCCGCCAGCTCCTGAGGGCACGTTCTTCTTCGGGATCTCCAGGTGACCTGGCCCGAAAAATCCTCTAATGTGGACATGTCCATAACGTCGAAAAAGGAGTTAAGTGGATCGTCTAAGCCCTGCACCCCCTCACTTGACTTTTCTTTGCCCGATTGGGCCTCTTCGAGCATGGACTCGGTATAGAAGGGCGTCAATATGATGTCAATGACACCGATCGCCTCCTTCGGAACGAGAGAGGCTTCCTGGGAGGTCACAGCCTCCATCTCCCCCTCAAGTTCCCGAGCTTGAAGGGGATCGACCTCGTGGTCCCCTTTCTCGGTCGTCGCCTGCTCCCCAGTGGGGGTCGATCTATGGGCAACGAAGATGTCATCCTCTTCGGGCTCATCCTTGAGCCGGTAGAGATAGCCAAGGTCCGGTGCCCTGGACTTGGTATTCTTCTTGGGCTTCCGGGACCGGGTCCCTCTTCTTCCTCTTCCCTCGAGGTCCGAGGAACCCGAAGACTTTCTCTTTTTCTTCTTCTCCTCCTTCGCAGCATCCCCGGGCTGTCCCGAGACGGGTGGCTCGGAAGACAAAGACAGATCCTCATCTTCATCACGCGGTCTAAGTTCAGTGGTCTTAGGCAGATCTATAAGAAAAAAGGAAAAGTTATCACTATATAAGTTATGAGCGTGATGGTAACTATTTCAAGGAAGAACCTCACCATGAGAACGAGCCTCCCATTTGCCCTTCAAAAGTTTGCGTCATACACGTTTGGAGTAAGGCATCTGCTTACAAATCCCCTCGATCCTCTCCTTGAATCGGGGGATTGCATCTGGAACTTGGGCAACAGGTGCATGACCACAAACACAAACGATGAGAAAAAGAAATAAAAAGGAAATAATACCCAAGAAAGACAATACTTACGGAATGCGTTCCACTCCTCGGGGAATGACAGTAACTCCGGGGAAATCAGGTCTTCGATTCTCACCCGAACAAACCTCACCTACCAACCTCGTTCCCCGTCTTCGTCAATGCTCGAGAAAGAAGCCTTGCTTGCTCGGCGGATAAGCTTGATTAGTCCCCCTCAGAAAATTCGAGGACTGTACAGGCGGAGTCGGTGGTCGAGGGTGAATCAGGGAGACTCGGTATTGTTTACGAAGTGGCGCAAGAGGATTACAATCCTCCAGAAATATGGGTGGATTTTCCAAGGCACACTTCGTACCTCTTGCAGGAAGCAAGAACTACGGGATCCACAAGGGTGAGCGTGAAGGGGTAAGTGTAAACACTCAAATAACCCTTTATGTGTGTAGTTATATCGTCATTGGGTCCGGGGAGGTCCGGGGACAACCACGTCCTTACCCTCCCACTGACAGTCCGCTCGGACTACGGATAGGGCTTCTTTGGTGACAAAGCATATGTATCTCGATGCTCCCTCACCTCGGTCTTGTTGGCTAGAGGCCTTCTCGACCTTGAAGACATCACTGATAGAGCAGCCCCAGGGTATGAAGCTCTTCATGGGGGTCTTTGGAGCCACCTCGGCATCTGCGGCGGGGTGGGAAGATGAAGGGGTGGCCTGCTGAGTCACTGACTTGGAAGTTTTAACCATCGTAATTTTGAAAAATATGAAGATTTGAAGAGATGTATGAAGATTCAAAGGAAAAATATGATGATTTAAAGAAAGAGTATGAAGGTTTGACGGTGGGATGAAAATATGAAGATCTGGGGTTGGAAATCCAAGAACAAATATGAAAGTTTGAAGATCAAAGATGAAGATATGAAGTATCAAGAAGCAGGGTATGAGGATTTGGAAAAGTTAAAGGCCGTTATAAAATTCGAAGGTAAAAGCTAGGATTGGAAAGTGGAAGAAGTGCAAAAGGTCAAAGCTTTTATATGGGAAAAACAGTCAATGCGCGATGTTTCACATTCGAACGCCGCCAGCCGGTTGACTGACACGTGTCCCAAGTCAGAATGACGCAACTGACGGGACATTTCGGCTTATCCATCACCTCGGTTATAACGTACGGAATCGTTTCGGCAAACATACTCTTTGGAAAACTAGGGGACTATCTGTATACGAGTGAAATCGGGGATAACGCATACCTCGATTTCTCGGTGAATCAAATGAAGTAAGAGCATGAATATATGAGATCGAAATCGAAGCTGAAAATCTTTGTATCGAGGCCAATGAAAAATGAACGGAGTGCTCGCCATCGGACCTGATAAAACGACGCACCACGGACTCGGGACGAATTCTGAGACTTCGGAAAGCACAATGAACGGTTATAGGCGACATATTGAGGGTTGTAATATCTGCAACCAACCGAATATCACGGCGCGGATCTCGCTCGATGACGGTTACAAATCAGTAATTAACGAGAGAGGAAGATTTTTACCTTTTTTAGACTTGTACCAGGTATGAAACTCTCCTACTATATAAAAGGAAAGTTTTTCTTTGATAACACACATTATAACACGCATACCAAGGTTATACAAATTCATTTTTCTGCTTTCTAGCTATTGAAAAGTTATTACTTTATTATTTTGTTCTTCATTCACGATTGGCATCGAACCAAGGGTCCGATTAAGGGCAAATTACTGTTCCACCTAAGTTTGAGCTGGGCCGTAATATTACAATTGGTTTGATTATTCATTTTGTATATAAATCGTTTATCTAATATTTTTGATTATTTGTGTTGAATCAATTCATTTATCTTTAAAATCGCGTATGAATTCAATTATTATCCATTTTAAGAGTAAACACGAGTACACAATCCTTGCATAATTAACAAGTAAACCAAATAACTGTTAGCTTATATAGCTGTAAGTAAACTGACGCAAATGGTAAACATTTTTCTAGAAAGCAACAAATCTCTAAATAGTACTAGTGATGAATAACTTAAATTTTAAAAATTATTTACTAATATATTAGTGGATATTAATTTCTGGTACAACTAGTTATATAATATAATCCTTTATTCATGCTTCAAGATGGAACTCCACTAGACAAATTATTTAGTATTCATTTTCTTTTCTTGTCTTCCTCTTCTTCCTCTTCTCTAGACAAAACCATAAAGTTGAAGAACCTTGGCGCTAACTACTCTCATTAATCGGTGAGATTCCATTTTAGCTTTTCCATTCTATTTCTCTTTTAATTACTGTCAAATATTCAACTTTTTATGTTTGTTATTACAATATAGTCTATACAAATCAATTTCAATTGAAGTGGACCATCGAATTTTTAGCTAAATCTAGCAAAGTTACTTTTGGATTTTCCCCAGAATATAAATAGAAGAGGAAGATAGTAAAAGTAGCCAAATTTCATATAGTTGAGGAACCAACTGCTTAGCCCCCTCCCTCCNCCCTCCCTCCCCCCCTCCCCCCTTCCCCCCTCAATGCATCGGAAAAGTATATTCAGGCAGGGCAGATTTAGAATTTATACTTGATGATTTTGATCTTTAAAATGTTGTCATTGAACATATTGCACTTTGAAATTATAAGTTTAGAATTGTTGAGGCACCTTTTGGATTGAAGCCAAGGGGACAAATTTTTGTGAGGTCTTCAAGGTGGCCAGATTTCAACCCGCTCCCATAGCATTTGCACCCGCATCCACCTGCCCCACATCCAAACCTGCGTCCACCCGACCCGCTTCGCATAAGTAATTTTTTTCCTCATTTTGCTAGTGATTTTTGTGTAACGTACCTTCATTAGATGATTTTTCTGTGACAAATGTTAATAATTTTACAGAAAATTATTTGTCTAAACACATTTTGTATTCCCTTAAATGTCTAACTCTTTTTTCAAAATTTCTAACTTAATTAACATTTCACTAAAAGGTGTTTTTGAAAAAAAAATATAAATGATTTATTTTTGTTTTTTTGAAGTATCAAATATTTGAACAGATATTATGGTCTTTAAAGTTTGCTGCTCAAGCCTTATTCGATAACTTGTAAAATATACGATAGTCCAAATCTAGAAAACTTGTGCAAACCCGCATAAACCATCAATCCGCCCCGAACCACATCAGTCTTTTAAAAAATAATCTCAACTCGCCCTGCACTCGTCCCGCCCCACATAGCTTTAAACCCGCACCACCACGCATAGCCTTAAACTTGCCCCGCACCACCAGAGGCAGATCCAGGATTTTTATGTCGTAGGTGCTCAACCGTCTATAACTGGAATTTCTACTTTTAAGATTGGGTGCTCAATCAATATTATGTATATAATTACTAGTTCCCAATATAGATCCGCCATTGCGCACCACCCTGCATAGCCTTAAGCCTACCCCGCCTCGCACCTGCACCGCCCCATTTGCCATCCCTAGTCACAGAGTGCTGGCGGTTTGAACTTCATGGTGAAACTTACCTTAGGCAAATTCCAATGTCAAAATGGAAGTGGAATGTAGCCCCTCTTGCAATTGCTTGCCAGCGCACTCTTGTTGCTGATGTCTGTATATACTTACTTTTAAGTTTTAACAATAAATAAAACAACTAGGGGACATATTAATTCGAGTTCAGGGTTCAATTTTTGAGACGCCTTTTTGGTTAAAGCCCGACGAGATAAAATCGTGGGCGCAAAAATCCTTGAGGTGACCTATAATGATCAGGCCAAAGCGGGACAAATCATTGACAGTTTTGTCTGCGACAGAGGGTAGGGGTCTTCTCATTCATCTTTCAATGCATGTGTGTGCGCGCGCGTGCGCATTAAAATGAAATGTATTTCTTTGAATTGTTAAACGATAGTTGATTGACCTATGCTGTTTTCATTTCTTTTATGGAGGCTGACAGCGTTATTAACGCCACTGCAGTTTGAGTTTACTTCCAACAATCCTAAAAGAGAGCAAGATAATTGACATGGAGAATCTCGAGAAAACAGCTGCTCATGCAAAGCCTTCCACTGAAGGTAGTTTTCTGCCAAATAATGAGGATTTTGTGGGCTTTGAGGAAGATGTAAATCAGATCATTCAGAAATTGACTGGATTCGGAGGACCAAAACAACGGGACATTATCTCGATTGTTGGAATGCCCTGTCTAGGTAAAACAACTTTGGCTAAAAAGGTGTACGACAATCCTCTTATTATTCATCACTTTGATGTTAGAGTATTTTGTACTGTTTCACAAAAATATGACGAGAGGAAGCTATTGGTTGAGATTCTTAAACAAGCAACAGGTGATAAGCGTGCATCAATGAGGATGTGGACGTTGCTGATGCGGTGAAGAAGGCTCTATTTGGTTGGAGATACCTCATTGTATTAGATGATATATGGAACTATAACGCATGGGAAGATTTACAATTATGTTTCCCCAGTGAGTAAAAAGGAAGTAGAATTATGGTAACAACTCGAGATGAAAAGGTGGCTAAGGAGATTAAGCAGCACAGTGATCCTTATTTGCTTCGATTCCTAACAAAGGAGGAGAGTTGGGAATTATTGCAGAAGAAAGTATTTCAATGTGAGAGCTGTCCCCCGGAGCTATGCGAAGCAGGAGAAGAAGTTGCCAAAAACTGTAAGGGACTCCTCTTGTGATTGTCTTGACTGCTCCAATTATTGCGCAAAAGGAAAGGCAAGCCTCTGTGGCTTGAGTTTGCAAAGGTTTTGAGTTCCCATGGTTTAGAAGAGCTTAGTACGAAAGCAACACAGTCAAGTTATGACGATTTAAGGGTTCATCTAAAGCATTGCCTTCTTTACATGGGATATTTTCCAGAGGAGAAGTGTCTGATTTGCTGAAGTTGTGGATAGCCGAAGAGTTAGTGCAAAACATCGACACAGAGAACCTAGAGAAAGCATCTGAAGGTTGTTTGAATGATCTTGTTAATAGAAGCCTTCTAATAGTTTCTAAAAGGAGATCTAATGGTGACATAAAATACTGCATGGTTCATGATCTAGTGCGTGCGTTTTGTTCAACTAAACTTGAAGAAGAAAAGTTTAAGCAGCACATTGTTCCATACAGTTCATCCCAACCTTCATCTTTGCAGGATTCTCAGCTATGCATGTATATCCATGATGAGCTTGTTAAACAACTGGAGCTGAATGGATATTTACTGGGCAAGATTCCAATTGTCGACTCTGAAGAAAGGGAGTCTATTGAGTTCATCGCTCATCCACAATTCTACGCATCAAACCGTGTGGATCTTTTCCCTGTAATTATTAGCTTAAGACTTATTAGGGTGCTGCATTTGTTGGATGTCAACTTGGAAAATGATCGAGATTTTCAAGTTTGTCTGGCTTTTACTCTGGGATTATTATTTCACTTGAGGTACCTACCAATTTTTGTCAAAAAGTTTGATTTCAAGTGGGTTTCACACTTGCGCAATCTACAAACTTTACGGGTCCATTCCCAACTGCGTATAAAGACATCACCTGCTATTTGGAAAATGAAGAAGCTAAGGCATTTGGATATTAGTGAATTTTCCTTTATCTGGGAAGACAGCGAGCAAGAAAGTTTTATAGAATTTTCCTTTAACTGGGATGACAGTGAGGAAGAAAATTATGAAGAATCTTCCTTTACCGGGGAACACAATGCGCAAGCAAGATTTGAAGAATCTTCACAAACTGTGTTAGAGAACTTAAAGACTTTTGGCAAGTGTCATGTATCTGTGGCTGATATGAATCGGAAGTTCTGGTGGAGGTTTCCGAATCTTGAAGAACTTAAGCTCTCCATTGTTAATCTTCATGATATGCCTAATCATTCTCTGTTTTCTACAGCAGAAACTCATAACCAGCTTCAATCTCTTGATATAAGTTTCCCGATTGGTTTCTCCGAATCAGTTGGATGGTTTAAATCAGTCTTCCCTTTGAATCTTAAGGTTTTATCCCTTGCTGGCATCTCATTGACAGAAGCAATAGTTTCAAGTATTATAGCATTGGAAAATCTTGAGACTCTCAAATTATTTTTTATACACTTTACATGTGATCTCCTATGGGACGTCACAACTAAAGTGTTCAAAGCACTGAAATACTTGAAATTAGAGCAAGTGGATATGATTCAATGGCATTCCTCAGATACATCCTTTCCCATTCTTGAAAAACTTGTTATAAAAGATTGTGGATGGCTTGAGGAGATTCCTTTAAGCTTTGCACAGATATTCTATCACTAAAATCGATTAAAGTGATCAACTGCAGCGACTCAGTTGGGAATTCAGCTTGGGATATTAAAAAAGAAGCTGAAAATACTGAAGGAACTGAGAGAATCCAAGTTCATATCCCGAAGTAAAACTAAAGATGGTAAGTGATTGCATTATTATGAAAAACACAAGAAGAAACTATTTCTTTACCCTGCTATCAATTTCATCTGATATGAAAAACAACGTGAAGTATGTTTAACTTATCGTCTTTCTGGCTAAATTACTCATCCGTTTTAATTCATAGCATGTTTAAACAAAATATTGGAATATATAGAAAATTCATGAAGTGGCAAATTATATAGATTACCGTTTGGAGCCTCTCTTTTGTGAGCAGCTTGTTCTGACTGGCTAACCAAGCAATGAACCTGTGCGCTGGTTGTATCGCTTTGGTCCATATTAATTCAGCCTCCTTTAATCTCTCTAACCCTTTTAGCATTGCATTGTAGCTATTAGCCACTGAGTACTCCCCGTTAGTTCTTTTATTTACTCCACCTTTTTTGGCATTTTTGAGTTTTCTGTACTAGCTTTCAACCTTTTTTCACCAGTTTCTTATTTTTATAGTTATGGCTGTTGCTATGTCCTATATTTGACTGACATTCTGTGGCCTTTCTTTCCTAACCACTTCATCTTTGTTTATATAGCATCCACCTAGATGCGACTTCAGAGCTGCGCGGTACTCCAAAATATGTGGTGGAGTCAGTGACCTTTTGATCAGAGGAGACATCAGTAGAAGCTAAACCATTGCAAAAGTCCTATTTCCCTGATGAGACGACGAAAGGTGCCACTTTGTAGATGGGTTGATTTGCATATCAGATTTGCAATTGAATTATCAGCAAGCCTTAATGCCTGGATATTGATTTCGATGTATTTATAGTTTTTGTGATTTGCAACTGCTCTGATATGTACAACAACATACCAGTATAATCACACATAGTGGGTCTGGAGAGGGTAGTGTGTACGCATACCTTACCCCTACCTTGTGAAGGTTACCCCTACCTTGTGAAGGTAGAGATGTTTCCAACAGACCTTCGGATCTGGAAAGCTCTGATATGTATTGTCACAAATTCTTCTACTGTTGTCTGTGGATGGGTTCATTTGTCTCTTTAGCGTGCCTTTTGTAAATGCATCTCTCCATATAAAAAGTTAGATTTGTTCTTTTTTTCATGGTTTTACAACATGGATGCCTTTTAGCATTTGGTTTTATTTAGTTGTGGGTTTTTATTTAGTCGGTCTGGTTGGGCATATGGGATGAATTTTTTTTATGTTTTGTTTGGTTTAATTATTTTATTTGATCCCAAAATATAAAAAAGTCCATATGGACTGCCACGTCATAATTTTTCACCAAAAAATTTGATAATTTCGATTGAGTGACCATCTGTGTGCAATATGAATAGTTGAAGGACTTTCCTGTTACCCACAAAAGAAAGTGTCGTAAATCCATAATTTTGGACAGTTGAGTGATTAATGGACTCAGAAATATTGGCGTTGAATTGTATTCATTCTTTTTAGCATGCCTCCATTTGCTTTTACTCCTGAAATTTGTTATTTGCTGATGGAAATTAATTAGTTTGGCTTTCTTTAGTAAGAGAAAGTAAATATTGGGATTTATTTGCACTCTCACTTTAAGAGTTGTTGCACAATACGATGTCGCTTCTCAAATTACTAGTCCGTGGACATGCGTGTTGCACGTGTATCCCATATCAATGAGTAGAAAAATTTAAAGCGTTATATAGAAATTATTAAAAATGGTCTCTTGAGTTGTAAAATAAAAAGTAAAAAAAAATGATGAACCATGTATTTCAAGATTGTCAAAAAAAGTAGACAAAACGTGTGAATAACCAGGCATAAAATCTGAGAAGTAAACAACAACAACATAATACCCAGTATTATCCCACATCGTAAGATCTGAGGAGGATAATGTATACGCAGACCTTACCCCTACGTTGTGGGGATAGAGCTGTTTCCAAGAAAAAAAAGTAGAATGTAAACTTTAGCTCTAAGAAATTGTTTTATACATGCATGAGAAGTTCAGGAGCTGAGTTTGTACAATGTGAAGAATTTAGATACATGTACCTTAATAAATGGCACACAATACACTACTAATAATTTATTAAATCAACACCTTTGGCCTCTTTAATCATGTAGTAATGGATCAACAGCTAGCTGCTATAGGATGTCTCCTCTTATCAGATGGTTATGGCCTCTTCAGTTCTGGAAATGAAAGCTGATCCTGTAGAAAAATGAAGGGACTATGAGTATAAATCTAGAAGAATATAAGGAAAATAAGGAAATTGAACGAGCCATAATATATACTCCCTCCGTTTCAATTTACATGAAGTAGTTTGATTCGGCACGAAGTTTAAGAGAAAAGAGGGAGACTTTTGAAACTTGTGGATTGTGGTCTTAAAAGCTTAAGGGGTAAAAGCGTTGTAGGGCCACGACATTTGTATGGTCATAAAATGTCACGACCCAAAATCCCAACCTGGTCGTGATGGCGCCTCTCGTAAGGACAAGGCAAGCCAAACCAATACAACTGCTCTTAAACAGTTAAACCATGTAATTTAAAACAAGAATAAATAAACAACAAGGTAGTTCGGAATATATATATAAAGTACTATCCCGACTACAGCCCTCAGATCGGGGTGTCACAAAGTCATGAGCCACTAAAGAAGGCCTAAAGATAATATAACTATTACAATATCTTAAGCACAATTGTTTGAAAGAAGTAAAGTCAACAAAAGAAAAGAGTCACGAGGCTGCGGACGCAAGCAGCTACCTCGTAATCTCCGAAGCTCCGAATCAGCAGTAGTAGTCAGTACCTCGGAGCGGGACCGCTAACGCCTGAATCTGCACACATGGTGCAGGGAATAAAGTGAGTACTTCCAACTCAGTGAGTAATAAATGTAAATAAAGACTGAAGGTAAGAAATCACATAATGCACAAAAAAACATCATTAAAAT
>MCJB01004058.1:0-40827 GCA_002018475.1 Nicotiana obtusifolia
GGGGGGTGTGGGGGGATGCACGAGAAAGAGAAGAAGGTGAGGACTCATTTAATAATTCGTCTTGTTACTACTATTGGTATGAAAAGCAAATTATTTATTAGAATTTATACTTATATTAATGGTTATAATGTGAAAAAATAGTGATGTAGCTCAAGTGGTGAATTAAATAAAAGGTAGTATAATTAATATTTAATTTTGTGTGTGGATAAGTAAAGCCCAATAACTTTTTTGATCTGTGATGTGTAGGCATTTTCTATAAATAGATGCCTATCCCCTTTCCCTGGCTATGAGAAAATCCTAGCGTATTCTACTCTTGAATAGGTTGTATATCTGCCGATGTCCCATCAATAGAGTTCTTCGGACTGTGAGAGCATGATAGATAACGGATCACGAAAGTTGGTCTCAGGCTTAACCGTCATTTGTTGTCGCTGCTGAATCAATAGAGTTAAATAATATATGTATCTGACCGTAACTCAAGATTATGCTTCTATATATGTATTATTGTGTCTTAATCTCTATTATGATATTACATAATTAATCTTACAGTTGGTATCAAAGCCATTCTTTATTTGATAAATTGATTCGATATCGAGGTTTGCTATAAGTGGTCTTATCTGTATTCAAATTGGTTATTCCTTGCTAATAAATTTCTTTTATATAGAATTTTAGACCAGTTATGTATAGGATTCGTTCCTCATACGTGTGTCTAATTTTTACACAATAGACTTATAGTACAATAAAGAGTCTATACAATGCGTCTATTGTTTAAATAATATGTGACTAGTTCAAAAAAAAAAAAAAAAGAAGGAAGAAGAGGTGTCGCTGAAATTTTTATGGCAGCAGTAGAACAATGAAATCTTAAAAGGAAAAGGGCCAAATTTATCCCTCTACGTTGGTATATTATTCACATATATCCTCCGTTATATTATTGGGCCGCATTTAGCTTTATCGTTAATCAATCTTTTTAAAAGTACAGAAAGCCACCAGATTAAAAAATTACCTTTTTAAAAAAACTCATTAACTCATAACTCGTTAAACGCACCATATAATGAACCTGTCAAGATCATCAAATGAACCTGTCAAGATCCTGCACATTTAGTACAGAAGTGCAGCATGAGTACGTAAATCAACGCGTACCCAGTAAGTATCTAGCCTAACCCCGGAGAAGTAGTGACGAGAGGTCGACATCGGTACTTACTAGTAGTCCAACAAATAAATACGGTAAATCATAAACAGATAAGAGTACAACAATAGTAGTGAGGTAAATCCATAACTAACACAATCTTCCAAAATTTCTTTTAACAAAATCAATTTCTCAACCTCATATTCTATCTCGATAGCTCGGAATTATCAAGTGCCAATGACAAACGGATAAGAATTTTCATATAAAATGCAAGGCATTAGTGGAAGGAAAATCTCGCGGATATTCGGATTGGTAGCGATATAATGCACGATTATGCCGAGGTCGTACGGCCAGACCTCAGAAAGAATATGTACTGCCGAGGCGATCGGCTCAATCCCATCATAACGTGTTCACAGCCGAGGATCGAGCGGTACGAACCATAGATGCATCTATTATAATGCCGAGGCGAAAGGCCCGCTCCTATGAGAGTATGGAACATAATCCTGCGGAGGCGTTCGGCCCGCTCCACAAGAAAGGAAAGGAATTATTAAATTACGAGACACGAGCATACGATACAGTATATGAACACAAGGCGAGTATAACCTTTACCGTTTCTCAAATAACTTGTCAACAATTCAAGGTAATAATGCTCGGCCTAATATATATGTATATACTTCTAAATCAAGTTCAATTATAATTTCAATTAATTAAGCCAGCAGGATGAGTTCAAATATTTTAAATATTACATGGTAAAATCCTAAGTCTACCCGGACATAAACATGTTTTAGCTACGTACGGACTATCGTCACCTCGTGCGTAGGTAGCACCTACAACTAATAGCACATAACAATTACATCACCAGAGGGTAGTTTTCCCCTCACAAAGTTAGACAGGAGACTTACCTCGCTCCGAAGTTCCACAACCGGCTCCAACGCCTCTCTAACTCTTCAATTCAAAGCCAAACGATCCGAAACTAGTCAAACAATTTGCAAAACAATAAAAATATACTCCAATACTCGTAGTAAATCAATTTATAACAAGTCTCAACTCTGCTCGAAAAGTCAATAAAGTCAAACCCTCGTGCCCACGTGCCTAGATTCCGAATATTCTTAAAGATTAACATTACCCATAACACCATGAACTCAATTATATAATTTATTTCTAATTCCATGTCCAACTTCGTGGTCAAAATCCAAAAATATCAAATTCTAAGTTTTCTACCAATATCCCTCAATTTCTACTAATTTCCATAAATTCCATGTTAAAATCCATAGGTAATCCAAGTATTTAACTCGTAATAGGTGAAAATCCCCTCAAAATAACTCACCAAATTCGGTCAACCCAAGTGAAAAATGAAAGAAGGAGAGCCAAATCCTGCTCTTAAAATAATTTTGCCCAGCGATACTTTCGCACCTGGGAAACAGTAGCCGCACCTGCGGCGTTGCTTGTGCGACCAAAATTCCGCTTCTGCGGAGAAGCATAGGAGCCCGCCCCTTCGCACCTGCGGAGGTTGCCCCGCTCTTACGACATCGCGGGTGCGACAAGCTCCCTCGCTTCTGTGCTCCTCTCCGCTTCTACGCTCCAAGAAGCCGTATCTGCGCCATCGCAGGTGTGGTCCAAACGTCGCTTCTGCGAACCTTCCCCATGCATCCCTCTTCCACTTATGCGTTGAGCAGTCCGCTTCAGCGGTTCCACACCTGCGCCCAAATTTCTGCAGGTGCGGTCGCACCAGCAGTAGGCCAAAACCAACATTTCCTCAATTTCAAATTTCGATCCGATTTCAATCTGCTTCAACCCCAAGGCCCTTGGGACTCTATCCAAACATATCAACGCATCCCAAAATATAACACAAACCTGCTCGAGGTCTCAAATTACACCAAACAACATCAAAATTATGAATCGACGATTGAAACCTTTCCTTAAACTTTCAAACTTCCAAACTTCGACGAAAGCGTCCGAATCATATCAAAATATTCCAGAATACGCCAAACTTTGTGTACAAGTCACATGTCATGATAAGAACCAATTCCAAGGCTCGGAACCCCTAACGGACGTCGATAACACCAAAGTCCACCTCAAACCAAACTTAGGAAATTCTAAAACCTTCAAAATGCCAACTTTCCATAATAGGCGTGGAAATGCTTCCGAACCACTCGATACTCAACCCCAACATACGCCGAAGTCCAAAATCATCATACGAACCTATTGGAACCTTCAAATCCCGATTCTGAGGTCGTTTACTCAAAAGTCAAACTTTAGTAAACCCTTCCAACTTAAAGTTTTCGAATTTAGAATTTTCTTTCTAAATCAACTCCGAACTTCCCGAAATTCAATTCCGACCACATGTAGAAGTCGTAATACCTGAAGTGAAGCTACTCAAGACCTCAAATCGCTGATCGACGCACTAGAGCTCAAAACGACCGGTCGGGTCATTACATTCTCCCCTATTTAAACATACGTTTGTCCTCGAACGTGCCAAGAACTGCTCCAGAGTTGTCCAAATCATTGTTTAACACCTCGTGCACCTATCTGTGCCACCACAACCCATGTGAGCATGTTAGCTCGAGCTAGACTGAAGATCCTTCCTATAACCTTAGCCAACAAGCTTTAGAACCAAATCTGACATTCGGAATTCTCCACAAGACCCAATTCTAAAATACGAACACCGTATCAGTCACCACCACACTGAATCAACATGATCATGCTCCTCCGTTGAAATCACGCCATGCAAGGCATAAGTCGTTTGACCATAATAGCATCCCCCGGCCACAATAACTGAAACTTCACGAATTCGATACCCGCAATACACCTCATAACACATGTAAGCCTGTTTCCAACTCTTGCAACACAGCCACAACGAAAGAGATGTGTAGAAACTCATAACCACCTGCCGAATCAACAAATCATGGTGTCCCTCCTCCTGTCAAGAACCATTACCTCATTCTGAACTGAATAACGATATTTGCTCTTTAATATACCTTATATAAATATGATTGTACTGATTTCAGGTCCAATAATCTCGTCTCACCCAGTACATGCTGCTCAGGCAATAAGCCACCTCAAACACTTACCAAGAATCTCATATGACGCCATCAATCGCTGACAAGCCACAACTTGAATATGACACATAAGGAGGAACAAACTCTGGAAAAGAATTACCCAGCCCGCGTAACAAATAAAATGGTCGAGCAGATGCTATGAATCCTTCTTAGAGAATGAGAAACAAAATACACAAGAATAGATATGGGGAACCGTACACAATGTCCCACTATTGCAGCGTGCAACCCGATCCACACATGATATAATTGCAGCGTGCAACCTGATCCAAACAACATACCCATGGCGGCGTGCCACCCGATCCACACATAACAATAAATAAGGAAATACCATCAATCCATAATGCTTATACCTACGAAATACCCGAATATCGACCACAAGCACGCTAAGTGCAAAAATACAACCCTGGGGAGACAGATAGCGCCATACGCTACAAACCCAGGCACGACTAAGGTGCAATAAATGACCTGCATCTTGAGAGCCATCCTGCTCATATAATACCACAAGCTACACGGGCCAAAACACACGTGCGAATAATCAAGCCGTCCCACAACACACCTGGCACAATAGAGTATTGCATGGAATAGCTAGCGACGGGAATAACATCTAATGCCTGAAGACTCCTCCGTAAGCAATGCTATGCCGAATGAACACATCTGACTTGACGTAGAGCACACATTCACATTAGACCCACCAACGAGCCTCAATCCGATTCTAATCCCACCATACTGGGCCACAACCTTCCAAGGATCCACAATGGCCCTATTCATGACACACACGAGCAGCCGTCTAATCAGGAACAAATCCCTATAGTCCAAAATCAAGGAATAGAGTGCCTTCCAAGCATAAACTCTCACATTAGCGATAGTACCATGATCTCCATACTTAATTTCAATATTTAAAAATCAAGTGACTAACATGCCACACTTATACAGATTTCCCTGTGGGATGCGCTCCCATGACCTTCCGCACCAGGTAGCCAAGTCTGCACATCCATATCACCAACTGTACTAACTCTGTAAAGAAAATCAAGAATCTGCAAATCAATACACAAGGCCCCTTACACAGGACACCGTTCTCAAGTGACACTAAAGAAAATGCCAGCTTACTCTGAACATTTGAATTCTTCCTGTTCATCCGAGCTCGTCACATTCTTGTCAACACCGAGCCGCAACCTTGATCCTCAACTTCCAATTCACATGCCGCTCAATGCCCCTATCATGCCGCAATGCTAGAGTATGAGAGTTCATTATAACCCCTGTACTACTAGTAGAATAAACACTTGATTGGCTAGAACCCTTTCACTTAACTCATTTCAGAAGAACCATTGCAACACGCAGCTGAATTTGCATAACTGCAGAAAATATAAACCTCAAGTTGTGGTCTAAACCTCCATAATTCTTTCGGGATCCATTTACACATAACAAGGCCATTTGAATCAAATATCTCCCAAATCAATCAAATTGTGGTGGCTGTCAAGCCCGTACTTACAACCACAAACCACATGTATAACTAACACGTCGAAGGAACTGATCATTGCCAAAATCATGCTGATTTGGACCATTATTAACCGACCCCACTTCTTTTAATTTACTCTTGACTTGCTTTAGAAATACTAATAGCTCAATCCGAGAACATAATGAAACTTAACTACACTCCTCTCGAGTGACCCAATTCACGAGACCACATCGTTTCAATACCCATGAATCAGCTCATGCCCTCCTTATGCGCACAATAGCATCTCAAACTGGTACACCCATTTTGAAAGTCCTTCCGCATTTCTCCCATTTTTCTAATACTGCCCCACAGACCCGATGATAACATAGAAAATTCCCCACGTATTCTTCACACTCTGCTGCAAAATCCTGGTCTTCAGCATTTAACGAACCCATTAGAATCACTGTTGAGAGTCACCCACTCTGACTTGGCCCCGAATATAAGCCAACCAAACTCTAGTGCGTTGTCAGCACATGAACACTCCCAAAGAAGCAGCCGAATAAATTATTTTCCTTGTACATCACATCCACAAGAAGCATAAACTCTGAGTCTTCCCAAAACTTGCACCTGAGTCGATAAGGCAAAATATAGCACACATTCATCAAGTTCTTTGCTTGAATTACCCCTGATGTTTTCTTTTCTTAGTCATAAATAATCCACCAATGCACCGATAATCAGAAACCGCACAAGCAGACAACCACATGATCATATTGTAGACGGTGGGCTCCCCCAATTAGCTTTAAGCTTTCATCACATAAATCTGGAACCCACAAAGATTCCTCCTTCTCAATTTACCATGATCTGGCACCGTTAACGGGTCAAATTTCTCAAAATCCCTTGTTAAACTTTTCATGAACACTCCGAATTATCTGCCACAATCGCATATTCGACCTTTTGCTGGGTAGTAAGTAGATCTCTTCGTAGAAACTTCATCAACATCATACAACTGCTAACCTGCTCATAGGAGATAATACACCTGTGAAATTCCATGCTGACATCTTCCAACGACACTGAACTGGGTAAAACTACCACGCATTCAGTAAACCCTCCTGAGCCCATGCTCGTCCACCGGCTGTACAAGTCTGTTCATTCCCTACAGACATCAACTGAAAGTCCGACAATACATTCCAAACTCGAAGTCACGTTGCATTCCAAAAATGATAACCAAGTTTTCACACCCCTCTTCATTTCAAGAAAACTCCTCTTGCCATATTCAATATTCCTCAGTGCAGTAGCCTCCATCTCAAATAAAATCCGTATACCTAGTTGCTTCCCACCACGATTCCCAAATCTCTCTAAACTTTTCTCAAGGCATGTGGCTATCATACCACATAATCCATATGCTACTCTACCACTCTCACTTCGGTTAAACCATCTCCTTTAAGCAACTTCTTGATCTATGCTTTTCATACTTGACCTGCTAGTTATTCCACCGTGAGACACCTCCCGCCATGTCCTTCCTCATCCTTCGCTACCCAAATGCTTCCTCAAATCAAAATCCATCTCTGTAGCACCTGAACTAATAAATTGCTACTAACTCTAAGACTCCATAAAGATCATCTCTCTCGAGCCATCAACATTAGAAACACGGAGTCGACCTTGAAGCCGCCTAGCACTACTATATCTAATAATCGCTGCTCAGGCACCATTCCACAACACCCTGCCTCGAAGGCAAATCAAAGAAGACCATAACACCGACGAGCCCTAATGCATTTAAACAAGGACGACGACACCACATCGCAATTGGGGATTCCACCACGCTCGAGAATATCAAGTCTCATTACTCCATCAACCTAAGCCTAAACATCCATAGTCTGATTGCCTTCCCTTTGCTGGAATTAGATGTCAAACCTCTAAACCATAAACCGAAAATCCTCCTTTTGAGTCATTCACTGCCTCGACACATAAACAAGCACCCTACCATTACACTAACACTATGGGATAACAACGCATGCATATCGTAATAATCTTTGCATAGCCTCAAAATCATAGGAAATATAGATATCGAGCTGAAACGACAGAACACCCTTCCGCAAGGCGACGATAATGGCCTGCCCAAATATGCAGGGAAAAACATCCTGCCCCACGTCTGCAGTAACACCCCCAACTCCTTGATAATCAATTGATAACAAGCACCCCACGTTGTATTAGATTGAGTAGGAAGGAAATAAAGGTATAAGCCTCAATGGAATCAAATCGCATGATGGGGAATCAAGAAGGGAAGTGCTCCTAACAGCCCTATTGCCTCTCGAAGATAAGTACAGACGTCTCCGCACCGATCCGCAAAACTCTACTAGACTTGCTAATGACTCGTGAGACCCAAGTGAATTTAACGCTCTGATACCAAGAGCCTAGTGCCGCCTTCAGGCAAGCCAACAGTGATTAATCCACTTAGTTACTCATTTTATTATTTTTGAAATCATGAATCCCATTGAATAAGTAGTGTAATCTAGTACTCGTAGAAAACCCCTGATTTTATTTTCCAATTTCCATATAAGGTATAAATTACAAGGTGAAATGATAATAAATATGTGAACTACAATAATGAACACCTAGTAGGTACCCCTAAAACTCAGTGTCACAAGTGCATGAGCATTTACTAAGGAGTACAATAATAATAGAACATCTGTCTAGAATGTAAATAAGACAGGATAAAATAAATAGTACGATAGAGACTTTGTGGACTACGATGCCGTAGCCTAGAATGCAGCTCACATGAAGTCTCCTCAACAGATATACCTACGCGCCAAGATGATCATCAAATGAACCTATCAGATCCTGCACATTTAGTGCACATTTAGTGCAGAAGTGCAGCATGAGTACGTAAATCAACGCATACCCAGTTAGTATCTAGCCTAACCCCGGAGAAGTAGTGACGAGGGATCGACATTGACACTTACTAGTGGTCCAATAAATCAATATGGCAAATCACAAACAGATAAGAGTACAATAATAGTAGTGAGGTAAAAATAAGTAACTAACATAATCTTCCAAAATTTCTTTTAACAAATTAATTTCTCAACCTCGTATTCTATCTCGAAAGCTCGGAATTATCATGTGCCAATGACAAACGGAAAAAAATTTCCATATAAAATGCAAGGCATCAGTGGAAGGAAAATCTTGCAAATAGTCAGACTGCTAGCGACATAATGCATGATTACTCTGAGGTCGTACGGCCAGATCTCAGTAAGAAAATAACTGCCGAGGCGATCGACCCGATCCCATCATAACATGTACATTGCTGAGGGTCGAGCGACATGAACCATAGATGCATCTATTATACTACCGAGGCGAACGACCCGCTCCCATGAGAGTGTGGTACATAATCCTACCGAGGCGTTCGGCCCCCTCCACAAGAAAGGAATGGAATTATCGAATTACGAGACACGAGTTTACGATATAGTATATGAATACAAGGTGAATATAACCTTTACCGTTTCTCAAATAACTTGCCTATAACTCAAGGTAATAAGGCTCGGCCTAATATATGTGTATATACTTCTAAATCAACTTCAATTATAATTTCAATTAATTAAGCCAGCAGGATGATTTCAAATATTTCAAATATTACATGGTAAAGTCCTATGTCTACCGGACATAAACATGCTTTTTGCTATGTACGGACTCTCGTCACCTCGTGCGTACGTAGCACTCACAACTAATAGCACATAACAATTACATCACCTAGGGGATAGTTTCCCCTCATAAAGTTAGACAAGAGACTTACCTCGCTCCAAAGTTTCATAACCGGCTCCAACGCCTCTCTAACTCTTCAATTCAAAGCCAAACGATCCGAAACTAGTCAAACAATGTGCAAAACGATAAAAATATACTCCAATACTCGTAATAAATCAATTTATAACAAGTCTCAACTTCGCAGGAAAAGTCAATAAAGTAAAACCCTCGGGCCCACGTGCCCGGATTCCTGAAATTCTTGAAGATTAACATTACCCATAACACCACGAACTTAATTATATAATTTATTCTTAATTTTATGTCCAATTTATTGCTCAAAATTCAAAAATACCAAATTCCCACAATTTCTTCTAATTTTCATAACTTCCATATTAGAATCCATATGTAATCCAAGTATTTAACTCGTAATAAGTGGGAATCACCTACCTCGTGTTTCTTGATTAAAATCCCCTCAGATTAGCTCCCCAAATTCGGCCAACCCAAGTGAAAAATGAAAGAAGTAGAGCCAAATCCCATTCTTAAAACAATTCTGCCCAGCGATTTCGCACCTGCGTAACAGTAGCCGCACCTGCGGCATCGCTTGTGCGACCAAAATTCTGCTTCTGCGGTGAAGCACTGGAGACCGCCCCTTCGCACATGCAGAGGCTGCCCTGCTCCTGCGACATCGCGGGTGCGACAAGCTCCCTCGCTTCTGCGCTCCAAGAAGCCGCATCTACACCATCACATGTGCGGTCCAAACGTCGTTTTGCGAACCTTCCCCACACACCCTTCTTCCACTTCTGTGTTGAGCAGTTCACTTCAGCAGTTCCGCACCCGCGCCCAATTTTCCGTAGGTGCGGTCACACCATCAGTAGGCCAAAACCAACATTTCATCGATTTCAAATTTCGATCCGATTTCAATCTGCTTCAAGCCCGAGACCCTGGGACCCTATCCAAAAATACCAACGCATCCCAAAACATAACACGAACCTGCTCGAGGCCTCAAACCACACCAAACAACATCAAAATTACGAATCGACAATTAAATGCTTTCCTTAAACTTTCAAACTTCTAAACTTCGACGAATACGTCCGAATCATATCAAAACATTCCGGAATAACTCCAAACATTGCGTACAAGTCACAAATCACGATACGAACCTATTCCAAGGCTCAAAACCCCAAACGTAAATCGATAACACCAAAGTGCACCTCAAACCAAACATAGGAAATTCTAAAACCTTCAAAATGCTAACTTTCCTTAAATAGGCACCAAAATGCTTCTGGACCACCCGATACTCGACCTGAACATAGGCTCACATCCGAAATCATCATATAAACCTATTGGAACCTTCAAATCCCAATTCCGAGGTCGTTTACTCAAAAGTCAAACCTTAGTCAATCCTTCCAACTTAAAGCTTCTAAACTCAGAATTTTCTTTCCAAATCAATTCCGAACTTCTCGAAATTCAATTTCGACCACACGTAGAAGTCATAATACCTAAAGTGAAGCTACATAAGGCATCAAATCGCTGATCGACGCGCTAGAGCTCAAAATGACCAGTTGGGTCGTTATATTTTCCCCCACTTAAACATATGTTAGTCCTCGAACGTGCCAAGAACTGCTCCAGAGTTGTCCAAAATCATTGTTTAACACCTCGTGCACCTACCCGTGTCACCACAACCCATATGAGCACGTTAGTCCGAGCCAGAATAAAGATTGTTCCTATAACCTTAGCCAACAAGCTTTAGAACCAAATTTTGACATACAGAATTCTCCAGTACCGATTTCATGCTTATATTCGGTGTCAGCTATTTGCTAACTCACGTCCCACCCTGTCTTTAGTTCCACATGTCGTTCCATCATTCGCCTAGCTGTCACTAACTATTTTTATCCAATACAGATAGTCTGCCTACTTTTCGATGACGCAATTTAGTGCTACCGAAAAGAAGATAAGAATTCCTTTTTTGGTGGGAAAGTTTCTGAACGGTCTCTGACACTTGAAAGATCACACGTCTTCTGCTGTGTATAACTTCTCCACTACTCATCATTTTCACTCTTTACTTTCACAACTCCTTCTTCTTCTTTGATTTTCTTCAGGGCCTTTTTACAACATTCAGCTTTCTCAGTAAAACTTTTCTTCACAAATATATCTTCAAGCATTGCCGCCCTCGAAAACTCTGACCTTTCTTCGGAGAGGGCCAAAAGAAAACCAAAACAAAGGAAGTTGAAGCCGAGTCTAAACCTCCTACCTTAAAATCCATCATCCCTCTTAAACTTAGTATGAAATCTGACCTTCAAGAATAGAAGGCACCTCGAAATTCTAAAAGTGACAGGTTCTGGCCTATTCGCACCTACCCTTCTTCCATTCGTCCTCCTAGTATCCTTGTCGTGAAGGAGGAATGTAACTGAAATAACATTGAAATCCTCACTCCTAGTGAGGTAGAAAGAGTTACCTTCTCTAAGCCAGGGTTCATGTATGTTTACACATACCCCTTCACTTTGGGCCCTTTCACTTTGAGAGCCGATGAAGGAATTGACCAAATATAGAATTCTTCTTTCCTTCTTTCAATATTTCAATATGTGTTGACAACAATTTAATTTTCTTCTTGTATCTCATAGGACTTTCGAAGGGATTTGTTGTCTTCCCTAACATCGAGGCCCTCGATAACTCGGTGGAAGCCGAACTGCTATTGCAAAATGTCCTTAATCAGAAACGCGTTCACGAATCTACTCGCGCTTCCGGTGAAGGTACCTCCTCCTGGAGTCCCTAATCCAAAAATAAGAAACCAAAGAGGAAGTGTACCTTCTTGGCTAGGACTTAGGAGAAGAGAGAGAAAGAAACATCAACTGGACCACCAGAATGGTCCTTGATAATGAACAAGGGGCTAATGATGAAAAGGTGATGTGCCAGAAAATTTTGGCATATTTTGATACTACTTGCTTACATTTTAACTTGTTTTACGTGCAAATTCCCTCGGTACTTATGTAATTTTAGTGTTTTTGTAGTATATCAAGTGTAAGGACCTAAAAGCATGGAAAAGAGCTCAAAAAGCCACCTAAAGACAAGAAAAGAGTAGAAAAGCATCGCAGAGGTGAATATGCTATCGGAAACATCACATGCGAGCCGCATACTTCACGTCAAAGTCGCAAACCAATACAGACTTCTGGGCAAACTTTCATGTCAAGAAAGCGGTCGCATATGCGATCGCATAACTGGTATGCGAGCCGCAGAAATGCACATGGAGATCACATACACAAGCAGAGTTTTGGGTGAGGTTCAGAGTTAGAAATGCGATCGCATAACTGGTATGCTAACCACAGAATCAACCACAGATCAAGTATGAAGTTTACTGTATGATGGAATTGGATGCAAAATGCGGTCGCATTTCTTCAATGCGGACCGCGAATCATGAATGCTATGAAGGCAAAACCTAGGGGTGAAATCTGCGACAGACGTGTTAGAATTGCGGACCACATTTCCGTTATGCGACACAAATGCGGTCGCATTGTTGACTTCAGGGGCAAATCAGTCCGAATTTCGCCTTCATTTTTGGGCCTCTGTAAATAGGTCTATTAGGATTTTGTAGGGACTATGTTGTCAGAATTTAGAGCAGAAAGTACAAGGCTTGAATTATTTTATCTCTTGGAAGCTTTTAGGTCAATTATCTTCTACTTTGTAAGCGTTATGACAATTATTATTCTTTCAACTTCATATTTTAGTATGAGTAGCTAATTCTAAACATTAAGGTTGTGAATCCTAAATGGGTGTGATGTTATTGGGTGTTTGATATTGAATATATTTTCAACGGTTGATTGATATTTGTTTACTTCTCATTCTTTAAACAATTGTTGGTGGTTGCAAACATTAACAAACGCCATTGAATTCCATCTTTGCTTGGGAAAGCGGGGTAGAATTTGGTAGAAGTAAATATCAAAGACTCAAGGCTTTAAACCTTATTTTATAAAATCGCTTAGGAATAAGTGGGTTTTAATTTGGCATAAATTGATTATTCTTAATCACAACTCTTTTGTATTTGGGAAACTCATAAAGAGGAAATATTACCCAACTATTGGAAAATATTGGGTAGTCAATTGGACATCAATTGCATATCAAAAGATTCTCCCGTTGGAAATATATCATATAGACATTGATAGCATTATACTTCATAAAGGGGGACACAACCTTGGTTTCCTTAATCATATTATTCATATTCATAATATTGTAATTAGACTTTATTTACAATTAAATTCAATTCATTCTTTTGTTACAATTACCTGGATAGAATTATGACTGTAGTTGAGTAATATGCTAATCAAGTAAACGTTTCACACCTATTCCCTATGGGATTCGACCCCAACCTTGTTGGGTTATTATATTTGACATCGACCGCTTACACTATTTATTAAGGTGTAATTTGAGCGTATCAAATTTTGGCGCCGTTGCCGGGAAGGTGAGGTAAGGGGTTTACCTCAGCTAAGGGAGGAGGTGGCATCTATGAAGACCGAACTCCAGAAAATGCAAAACTTGGAGTTCGACCTATCATCCCTCCTCCCCAAAGAGGGTGACCAAGGTGCAGACACGGCTGCACCAGACCTGGGCTTAGACTTCACAACTCTGATGGCAGACGTTGCACCTCAGTTTGCTAGTATGTCTCAACCTACAGCTCCTCCGGTACATGTTGATATAGATGATGAGGAGACATCTGGGCATTCATCAGAGTTAGAAGGTGAAGAGGCAGAGGAGGATGATTCATGGTCCGACGAGGAAGAAGGCCCTCAGGAGAAGGGCAAACAGATTGCTGCTCCTACAAAGGTGGATGAGGAGCATACAAACATCCAGCGGGCCATACAACTTTCGCTAGAAGATTTGGCCGCCCATGCAGATCCATCGGCCACTCAGCCATCAGCGGGCGAGGCTAGCAGCTCAGGGGCCCCAACACCAGTTCCCGTCCAGTCCAACATCCCTCCTTCAGCTGTAGAGGGTCCACCGGCTACTGATTCCCATAGCACTTAGTGCGCCCCAAGGAGCCCCTTGAACTCTACTTTATTTTCTTATGCATTGGGGACAATGCATGCTTTCAGTTGGGGTGGTAGCCTATCTGTATATTAGATATGTATTGTTGTATTTTTGCGACATTAGTAACTGTAATATATACTAGTGTTTCATGATTTTTGTACATAAGTTGTCTTTAATTAGTAGATAGTTTTCCATCTTTAGTGATTAGAATTAAAATTTCCCTTGTTTTTTCTTCGCCGGGTTCTTTTTCAAGGGTGTAATAGTAGAACCAGGAAAGTAAAATGAAACATGTTGACCGGGATGGTGTAATTGTCTAGTATCAAGCATGTGTGTCTGTATATAGATTGTACCCTTTCAACAGATCAATTGTGTGAATTTGAGGCTCACTCGGTGACTCTATGTCTACCTAGAGTCATGTATTTATATATGATGAAAGCCTTGAATTGCAAAATGTTAACTCTAAGGCTTTAAACTATGTTAACCAAACAGTTTTGTGTGTCATGTGTGCGAGCTCTTTGTATAGATAGTTCTTGTGTTTGCTTCTGCCATCTAGAACTTGCCCGGTTGGTTTTTCGACGCCTATTATAATTACACTTAGTTGGAGAGATGATCTTAGGCATTCTTTGTTTTATTTGTGAAACCTCTTTAGCCTTTCAAGCCTACCTGTGCATAAATTATATCACTAGTACCTTATTCGAGCCTTTAACTTTTTCTTTAGCCTCCTCATTACAAACCTTTCCCTTTTGTAAAATAATTATCTCTTTTGAACCCGTTCCTCCTTGAACATTAGGAATTAGGCTAAAAGTCTAAGTTGGGGGTGTGGGTCAAAATGGAAATCGGTAAGGTTATACAGTGAGGGTAAGAGCTTATACCTCAAAGTGCTAATATGAATTTATGAAAGCTCCAGAAAAAGAAAAGAAAAGAAAAAGAAAAGAAAAGGAAAAGAAAAGAACGATAGTTATATGTGTGTATTTATAATATTGGAGCTTTGAAAGAAATTAGAGAGGTATTTAAGGTGGTTCCATATTGGGAACTAGATGCCAATGAGGCTGTGGGGTTTGAAAAGAAACAAAGTGTAAAAAGAAAGAAAAATGTAATTAGTGTTCAAGGAGGATGTAGTCACTCATATCTAAATATTTATCCTACCCTTCCCTAAACCTACATTACAAGCTTAAAAAGTCCTTATGTGATCTTCAACCGAGCGTTCTTAAAAGTAGGCGACGAATTAAAATAAGGGCAAGCCTATGGTATGGTATGTGGTAGCACTTGAAATTCTTTTCTGAGTGTGAGTGTATTTGCAAATTAGTCCCTTTGTGTTGTTATTATAAATATTGTGATTTTGGGACTTTCTTTCTAGTGAGGGCACATGAACTGCGAGGTTGAACAAAAGTAGAGTTTTGAGTAAAACCTAAGTGCACTCAGTTGAGGGTAGCATTTAGTCACTTTTTCTGAGGCTCAAAGTTCACAAGCTGATTGGTTTTCCTTGAATATACTGATGATTCAGGGAGGGTAAAGCATTCGAAGAGGCATGCTTGAAACACTAACAACAAACACTGTCCATTGTCATTATTGTTTCATGTTTTGTAAATGGAGTCTAGAATATGATAGTGCCGTTTTAGTTGCTTGAGGACAAGCAAGAGTTTAAGTTGGGGGTGTTGATGTGCCAGAGAATTTCGGCACATTTTGATACTACTTGCTTAGATTTTAACTTGTTTTACGTGCAAATTCCCTCGGTACTTATGTAATTTTAGTGTTTTTGTAGTATATCAAGTGTAAGGATCTAAAAGCATGGAAAAGAGCTCAAAAAGCCACCTAAAGACAAGAAAAGAGTAGAAAAGCATCGCAAAGGTGAATATGCTATCGCAAACATCACATGCGAGCCGCATACTTCACGTCAAAATCGCAAACCAAGACAGACTTCTGGGCAAACTTTCATGTCAAGAATGATCGCATAACTGGTATGCGAGCCGCAGAAATGCACATGGAGATCGCGGACACAAGCAGAGTTTTGGGTGAGGTTCAGAGTTAAAAATGCGATCGCATAACTGGTATGCTAACCACAGAATCAACCGCAGATCAAGTATGAAGTCTACTGTATGATGGAATTACGATGCAAAATGCAGTCGCATTTCTTCAATGCGGACCACGAATCATGAATGCTATGAAGGCAAAACCTAGGGGTGAAATCTGCGACAGATGTGTTAGAATTGCGGACCACATTTCTGTTATGCGACAGAAATGCGGTCGCATTGTTGACTTCAGGGGCAGATCAGTCCGAATTTTGCCTTGATTTTTGGGCCTCTATAAATAGGTCTATTAGGGTTTTGTAGGGACTATGTTGTCAGAATTTAGAGCAGAAAGTACAAGGCTTGAATTATTTTATCTCTTGGAAGCTTTTGGGTCAATTATCTTCTACTTTGTAAGCGTTATGACAATTATTATTCTTTCAATTTCAGATTTTAGTATGAGTAGCTAATTCTAAACACTAAGGTTGTGAACCCTAAATGGGTGTGATGTTATTAGGTGTTTGATATTGAATATATTTTCAACGGTTGATTGATATTTGTTTACTTCTCATTCTTTAAACAATTGTTGGTGGTTGCAAACATTAACAAACGCTATTGAATTCCATCTTTGCTTGGGAAAGCGGGGTAGAGTTTGGTAGAAGTAAATATCAAAGACTCAAGGCTTTAAACCTTGTTTTATAAAATCGCTTAGGAATAAGTGGGTTTTAATTTGGCATAAATTGATTGTTCTTAATCACAACTCTTTTGTATTTGGGAAAATCATAAAGAGGGAATATTACCCAACTATTGGAAAATATTGGGTAGTCAATTAGACATCAATTGCATATCAAAAGATTCTTCTGTTGGAAATATATCATATAGACATCGATAGCATTATACTTCATAAAGGGGGACACAACCTTGGTTTCCTTAATCATATTATTCATATTCATAATATTGCAATTATACTTTATTTTCAATTAAATTAAATTCATTCTTTTGTTACAATTACCTGGATAGAATTACGACTGTAGTTGAGTAATACGCTAATCAAGTAAACATTTCACACCTATTCCCTGTGGGATTCGACCCCAACCTTGTTGGGTTATTATATTTGACATCGACCGCTTACACTATTTATTAAGGTGTAATTTGAGCGTATCAAATTTTGGCGCCGTTGCCGGGAAGGTGAGGTAAGGGGTTTACCTCAGCTAAGAGAGGAGGTGGCATCTATGAAGACCGAACTCCAGAAAATGCAAAACTTGGAGTTCGACCTATCATCCCTTCTCCCCAAAGAGGGTGACCAAGGTGCAGACACGACTGCACCAGACCTGGGCTTAGACTTTACAACTCTGATGGCAGACATTGCACCTCAGTCTGCTAGAATGTCTCAACCTACAGCTCCTCCGGTACATGCTGATATAGATGATGAGGAGACATCTGGACATTCATCAGAGTTAGAAGGTGAAGAGGCAGAAATTGTTCCCGGTGCTAGAGGCAAAAATTGCTCAAATAGACGACCTTAAGGCTCGGTTTCAGTAGTATGAGTAAGATAGAATGGTCCACAACCAAGAAGCCATTGAACTGCATGAAGACCAGAAGGATGCAAAGGCTAAGTGGGAGGAACTCCATGACATTGTAACTGCTGCTGCCGAGCGTGAGTCCGCCTTCATGGAACAGGTTAATAATATAGAGGCTAGCTTGTGCTCCAAAATCGAGGAGGACAATACTGCCGAGGAGAGGAGAGAAAAAATGGAAGAAAGACTCAAAAGAGTCATGGGGCAGAGTCAACTTCAGTCAACCACCAACAATGAGCTTGATTCCAAAATCAGCACAACGAAGCTGAAAATAAAAAGCTCCAATCCAATATTGATAAGCTCTGAGCAAAACTCCGAGACCAAGAAGATTCTGTCCTCCTTGAAAAAACATATACCATATATCATATGAGGAGAAAAAACTTGGAGGAGGCCAAAGAAGGCATCACTAACATTGCTGAATGTATTGCCAAGGCCCGAGAGCTGGAGATAACTGCTTATGAGAACCTTCCTCCTCAGCCCGTTGCCTCTAATTCTTCGAATACTAACTCTGAGTATTCAGGAACCGAGGGAGAATTCGAAGAAGATAAAGGCCTGTGACCGGAAGCCGAATATCCTTCCCCGAATAAAGAAAATGAAGATTCTTTGCTCCCTTCGGGTTATGGCAGCAAGAACTAATGTACTTTCTTTACCTTTTTTAATAACGCCAACTTTTCACTAAATTTGGAATTTTAATTAATAGAAGAAACTTTTTGTTTAAGTATTGTGAAAAAAATATTCTTTTTCATTTAACTGACGAAGCTTCGGGAATCTTTTCACATTCGATAGCTTTTGATTCCAGGCGTAAACACTTCCATAATCTACAGTTTAATATGAGGGTTTCATACGAGAGGGCCCTTATATTTATGGTGTTCTTGAAGAGGACGCTTCGGCACAAGCATTTGAAGTTTTTGCTAGCTTTAAAATGATAAAATAAATTAATTTATCATTCAGATAAGAAATAAGATAAAAATAAAAGGACTTTGATTTATTCCCTCTATTTTTAAAAAACATTTACATAAATATTCATTTGATTAAGTAAATAAAGCTATCAATTCATGTGGCTAACGTGTACAACTTATTTCTTTGGGGCTGATCATGCAGTCCCCGGTCCTGATAAGACATTGATCCCGGTTATATCAGTCCCCAATATTCGTAACACTTTTAGTTCCTTATCATGTATTATTTCCCCCAATGTTCCAACACTAAGTATGAGAATTCGAACACTGGAAGTCTTGCATTCACCTATGACCCTTCCTTTGCAATGTGCTTTTGTGTTGCTTCCTCATTAATGGAAACATCTTGTGGATGAGTAAATAATTTGTTTCTAGAGGCCGATGAAAATAATGAGATTCTTGGGAGACGAGATATGTTATTGAGCCAAAGATTATTTAACCATCCTCAGGTTAATTGCCATACGAGTCGATCCACACAGAGTTGTCTATACTCATGCTAAAGCTAAGACGACAGAGCTTTCGGTTGTTGATTCACCAGCTTGCCGATGATCCTTCCTTCATAGTATGCTTTACATCGCTGTCTTGTTAAAAACCTTGGTAGAAAAAATTCAATTAAGACAAAAACTGATCGAAAGAAAAAAGAGTACATTACATACTTCCAGTACTAGCAAGGATCTTCAACTGTAATACCTTTTGAGGTGAGTCACATTCCAATTGCTTGGCAATTTAACTCCATCTTGATTTTCCAATTTGTAGGAACCTTTACCGGTTATAGCTGAAACCCGGGTAAGGTCCTTTCCATGTCGATCCCAGCCAAATCTCCAACTTTAAATATCAAAGCTTTGCTCTGCGGTTGTAAATCTATCCATCCTTTGCTTTTGAGAAACCATCCTCACATATGCCATATCTTGGATCTCTTCAAGCAAAACTAATTTAACCAGCAATGCTTCATTATTTGCTTCTTCTTTAGCTCAAGCAAACCTTAAGGTCGGTTCCCCCACTTCCACCGGTATCAAAGCCTTTGAACCGTATACAAGTAACACGGGTGCTTCACCCGTGCTCGACTTTTCCATAGTTCGGTATGCCTATAACACACCCGGTAGATCATCAGGCTGCTTGCCTTTAGCATCCTCTAACTTCTTTTTAAGATTTTGAATAATTACCTTGTTGGTCGACTCCGCCTGTCCATTAACACTTGTATTGGTACGGTGAAGATGTAATTCGTTTGATCTTCTATCATTCCAAAAACTTTGTGACTTTGGAACCTATGAATTGTGGCCCGTTTTCACAAGCAATTTCTTTTGGTATTCCGAATTGGCAGATTATGTGGTCCCATATAAAATCGATCATCTCTCGTTCTCCGATCTTCTAGTAAGCACCTACTTCAACCCATTTAGTAAAATAATCAGTCAAAATCAAAATAAATTTTACCTTACCAGGTCCCTGAGGCAAGGGACCTACTATGTCCATCCCTCATTTCATGAATGGCCATGGTGACACTATCGAATGCAAAAGTTCTGCCGGTTGCACTAACTATGCATGGCATTGACATTTATCGCACTTTTGTACAAATGTCTTTGGGTCTTACTCCATCCGGTGCCAATAGTTGCCGGCCCTAACTAACTTGAGAACCAATAGTCTGCACAGGAGTGGTTTTCGTAGACTTCTTCATGAGCTTTCCTCATCACATAGTCAGCCTCCGAGGCACCTAGACACCGAGCCAATGACGCTTGGACCTCTTGTATAACTATCCATCAATAAGACAATACGAGCCGCCTTGGTCCTTAGTGCCCGGGAAGCTTTCAGGTCTTCAGGTAATTTGCCATGTCTTAGATATCCAATTAACTCGTACCTCCAGTCCCAAATTAAGTTGGTTGAATTGACCCATCCACGTCCAACACCGAGTGCAGCAGTTGAATGACTGCACAATCAGATCCCTTTATCTCTATGGATGAACCCAAATTAACCAATGCGTCTGCCTCCACATTTTCCTCCCTTGGAATGTGGATGATTGACCACTCTCTGAACCGTGCGAGTAATGCTTGAACCTTGTTCAAGTACTGTTGCATGCCTCCTCTTTGGTGTTGAAAGCTCCATACACTTGGTTTACCACCAGCTAGAAGTCGCATTTTATCTCGATGACCTCAGAACCTAGTCCCTGAGCTCAAGTCTTGCAACCAAAGCCTTGTACTTCAGTTTCATTGTTAGTTAGTGGTATAGTTTTAATGGCCTGCCTTAGGGTTTCCCTCGAAGGAGTGATTAAAACTACCCCGAGATCAGACCCTTTTACGTTGGGGGCTCCATCCATGAACAAGGTCTAAACTCCTAATACCGTTCCTGATACGAACACTGCTTCTTTAGCAGCTAAAGGCATTAATCTTGGACTGAAATCGGCCATGAAGTTGGCCAAACCTTGTGACTTAATTACAGTCATAGGCTTGTATTCAATGTCGAGTTTGCTAACTTCGAATGCCCACTTAGCCAAACAACCTGACAACTTAGGCTTATGAAGGACATTCCTTAAAGAAAGGTTGTCACAACGACTATTAGATGACATTGAAAATAAGGCCTAAGATTTCGAGAGGCAACTACGATAGCTAAGGCCAGCTTTTCAAGGTGCGGATAACGTGTCTTCGTTCCTAATATTATTTTACTAATGTAAGAATGGGAAATTGCATACTTTCTTCTTCCCAAACCAAGACGGCACTTACCGCTACTTCCGAGACCGCCAGATAAATCAATTGTTGTTCCCTTGCTCCCGATTTTGACAACAACGTAGGGATAGACAAGTATTTAGGTCTTTCAGTTCCTGTTGGCATTCCGGAGTCCATACAAAGTCGTTCTTCTATTTTAAAAGCGAAAAGAAATGATTGCACTTTTCTGAAGACCTCGTGATGAACCTTTTTAAAGCCTCAACCTTGTCAGCTGGTCTGGAATATATGTCCTTGATTTTATTGGGGTTTACCTCGATTCCTCTTTGAGAGACCAAAATCCCCAGGAACTTACCAGAACCCACTTTTCTTAGCTTCTTGTTGTACTTTCTCAGAATGTCAAACATCTCTTGGAGATGTTCCACATGATCTCCTGCATTAAGAGACTTAACTAACATGTCGTCAATATAAACTTCCATCGTCTTACCTATTTGTTTTTCAAACATCTTATTAACGAGCCTCTGATAAGTGGCTCCGGCATTTTTAAGCCCAAAAGACATCATATATAGCATTATATGCTAATGTTTGTGATGAAAGAAGTCTTCTCTTGATCTTCCGGGTTCATCCTAATTTGATTATATCCAGAATAAGCATCAAGAAAACTCATTAACTCGTGCCCAGTTGTAGTATCAATCATTTGATCAAATGTTTGGCATTGTGAAAGAGTCCTTTAGGCACGAGTTATTTAAATCCTTATAATCTACGCACATCCTAAAATTGTTATTCGTTTTAGTCACGATTACTATGTTAGCTACCCACTCCGGGTAGTTTACCTCACGAATCAAACCGATATTAAGTAATCGAGTTACCTCTTCCTTAACAAACTTGTTTCTGATCTCTGCTATCGGTCGTTTCCTTTGCCTTGCCGGAGGGAAGTTTGGATCCTGACTCAGTTTATGGACCACCACCTCCAATGAAATACTTGTCATATCTGAATGCGACCATGAAAAGTAATCAATGTTATATTTAAGAAATTTTATGAGTTTTATCCTGAGCTTGGGACTCAACCCTATTGCTAAATAGAACTTCCTTTCTAAAAATTCTTCGAACAAAGCCACTTGTTCGAGCTCTTCTGCGGTTGACTTGGTTGCATCAGTCTGCTCCGGTACCTGAAAAGACCTCGGTACCTGATATAATTTCGATGACTCCTTGTTTGTATCATCTTCAATTGGGATGGGAGAAGGCACCGGTTCCTGTAATTGTTATTTGCTGGTTTCTTTGCCCTTGTTGCTGGAAACGGTTATTGGATTCATCTCCCTTGCAACCGGTTGATCTCCTCTGATCTTCTTAATCTCTTTTGGCTTGCTAGGTTGAAGTCAGCTAGAAGCTTTGTTGCCGGAATGATGTTCCCGGTTAACTTCGCTTGCTCCAAAACTCTCCATTGAATGATATTGGCCGAACTTCCTGGATCAACCAAAACACGCTTAATTTTGAAATATAAAATATTGAGAGAAATTAACAAAGCATCATTATGCAGTAGAAGAAGTCCATCAGCATCCTCCTTTGTGAAGGTGATGTCGTCTTCTGAGACTTCTCAAATCCTCTTGCCATGAGTCACTGATATCTTCGTCTTTTTTGCTGCTGAAAATGTCATCTCATTGACTTCGTCTCCTCCGAAGATCATGTTGATTGTCATCTGAGGTGAACCTATTGCCAGCTTTGATGGTTTTGCAATGTCCCTATTTGTCCCATAGTTGTTTTTTGTGCAGTCGCTCAAAAGTTCCCTGAGGTGACCATTCTTCAACAATGTCTCCACCTCTTCACGAAAATGTTAGCAGTCCCTAGTCCTATGGCCCTGAGTCCCATGCGATTCACACATAGGTTAGGATCCCATTATCTAGGATCCGATCGGATCGGTTTCGGGAACCTAGTATCTTTAATATTTCTTGTGGCTGACACAAATTCCACCAGGCTGATATTAACATTATGATCGAACAACCGGGATACGCCGATCTCGGGACCCTGGAACCTCCTTTTCCTGCAACGATCTGCTACTCTGGCCACGATCTGTCTTCTATCAGAATTAAAGCTATTCGATGACTGGAATCCTTTATTATCACGCCCATCGGCCCTCTCGTAAGGCTGAAAATGACTTCTAGAGGGTCTTCGATCGGTATCAAAATTATTTTTCAACTTATCTTGATTCTGATCACGATTTCTTCATTTGGAAGACACTGAGGAACCAAGTTGATCATCTTTTATTATGATCTCTGACTCGTAACGGTTGTGAATATCTACCCATGTGTTTGCTCGAAATTTGAGCAAGCTTTCCTTCAATTTTCGCGAGGCATTGGAGCTCAATGGGTTGAGACCCTTTGTAAATGCCTCTGCTGCCCACTTGTCCGGAACTACTGGTAACATCATCCTTTCTTTATGGAACCCGATCACAAACTCTCACAATAGCTCGAATTCTCCTTGTGAAATTCTGAATATATTCGAATTTCTAGCCTGGACCTTTCTTGCTCCAGCATGAGCTTTGATGAACAAATTTGCAAGCACTTCAAAAGAATGAATAGAATGTTCGGGAAGGAGGAAATACCAAGTTAAGCGTCCTTCGTAAGTATTTCTCTAAACTTCTTCAAGAAAACTAATTCTATCTCATGCTGGGCCAAGTCGTGTCCCTTTACTGTCATAGTGTAGGACATGATGTGCTCTGGTGATCCGAAGTCCCATCATATTTTGGTATATCTGGCATCTTAAGCCTCTTTAGCATCAACTCTGGTACCGCACTTGTCTTAAATGGCAACTGCGTATACTTCTTTGAATCTGGTCCCTTTAACAACGGCAGCGGCCCGGGATCTAATCCACTCGAGCATGAAATTCCTTAGCATTCTGATCCATTCGTTCATTCATCTCTCTCATGAATCTCATGAGCTCAGTTTGAAAAGGTCATTTAAATTGTTGTTCCCAGATCCTCTACCGGTACGTCCGGCCTCGTTAAAACCGACCACCTCCGTTGAAATGTCGTTCTCGGTTCTTTGAGCTGTTTGAGTTATAGGAATGCTGGGAGGAACCAGGGACATTAGCATTATTAGAAGCACTTGATAATGCCTGCTTTAATTTTTTCATCACCCGATCTTGCCTTAAGAGGTGATCCCTAATCGCCCTTTGCTATTCTCTCAAGATTCTGACTGTTTCAAAACGTGTTCCTCCTCCGTATTATTAGGAGTTGGGCCCCGCATATGCCGAGGATACTGACCATCGCGAACCTGGATTATTTTATCCCCTTTGTTGCGGGTCTAACTAATTGAATCATCACGCTGGAATACTTCTTCCCGTTCATCGTGTGCTCCGACGTTGTAAACATTTTTGACATCATTAGCTGCCATACCTGATCTTACTTTTGCTAAGGAATTCAAAATTTGTTTGTAACAGATAAATAGATCAAAGCAATTACACAATTGTCTATGCCTCACGGCGCACCAAACTGTTTACCCGTAAAACGATACAGTTAAATTATAGCGTGGTTTATAGACAAACAAATCGATTTGACTCAAAAATAGTAAATAAATAGAACAGAAATAAGATTATCAAATGAAATTAAAGAAGATTACAATCTTGACTAAGGACTTAGCCTTTTCGATTATAAGAGGGAGAGCAATGTACTAAGACTGAGCGTAATATAAAAGTAGATTAGAGTTTTTTGTGTGCAGAATATTTCGTGTCTATAGTGGATGCAAATTCTCCTATTTATAGCTCTATTCAAGGAGACAAGAATAAAATCGTCCATTATGGATGCATAACAGTTGACTATAAATGCATATATTCTCTGTAACGGCTGCCTATTGAATGTTATCCGATGACAATGCTTTGAATCTTTGTTACCAGCTACTCTGTCTTACAGATTCGTCTAGTACCGATTGCATGCTTACATTCTGTGCCAGCTGTTTGCTGACTTACGTCCCACCTGTCTTTAGTTTCATGTGTCATTCCGTCATTTGCCCAGCTGTCACTAACCAATTTTACCCCATACACTTATTTTTTTGAGTTCTTAGTTGTTCATGGTGGCATTAGGATGTCATGTTATCACTTTCGGTTGTATTTTTTTGTGGTTATAATATGTCATCCCTTTGTCTAATGTGGTGCATGTTGATACCCAATTTTTCCCTATTAATAAAATATTTCATATGTTTTTGAAATATAATTTTGCACTATTACCTAATAATAGTCATATAAGTATTTTTATAATTTTTAAAGCTTTAAAATTGATTTTCTTACATTTAAATTATTCAAATATTTACTAATTATCCCTTCAACTTATTTTTTGGGTGACTTAATCATCCAAATTTACTATTTGTACCCACAAGCATTTTTATAATATTGTCCCATTTTTATACAATTACATTTGCATTTTTGCCTATTATCTACATTAGTTGCAATAATAGTCTATATTCTACAAATAATTGCATTTATTATATTAGTTATGACAAAATAGCATTCTATATTTTTATAATGTTGATTTATTATTTTTAAGCATTTTATTTCATAAATATTATTTTTTTAATTATATATTAGACTTTTCATTAATTTTATTTTAATTAATCTCGAATATTTGTAAAGGCTGGCCCTAGTCAGGCTATTTTTTAGACAAAATCAGCGGTCCAAAACCCCCACATCTTAGCCCAATAGCTCCCAGCCAAAACCAAATGACCCTCTTTAAAACGACTCGGTTGCGACCCATTTAAACGACCTGCCTGACGTCCCTTTTAATCTTTGCCGTTGATCTCAGATGATCAACGGCCCACAAAACAATCCCCCCCTTTTAATTATCAAAACCCCCCTAAACTCTATCATTTCTTCTAAGCTGCCGCCCCCAAACGCTCCTCGTTTCTCTTCTGTAAAACCCTAACAGTCGCCTCCCTTATCCTCTCCAACTCCGACCTCAACATGGAATCATTCCATGATTCCCTTTCCATTTATGCTCTGTCTCGTTGTTTCTTACGTGATTTTGGTATTACTTAGTACTTGCATTGTTTGGCAAGTACCGGGCTCCGAATGAAGAGAATCAAGCTTCATTTGTTTAGATCTAGATGATATTTCGTTTGTATACGTTCGTGGCCAATCTATATGGGTCTGATTTACCAAGATCTTCGGCTAATCTCTGATCCTAGTCAAACTAGGGTTTTTCCCGATTTTTCTCCTAATCTGATTCTAAATTGATTTTGCATGCTTTTTTCCCCCTTTATTATGTTTGATTGATTGTTTTTCCTTGTTCATTCTTTTAATTTCACTACTATATAAACCCTTCCCCAATCCCCCTAAAACGAACCTTCAATCACTACTTCTCTCTCACTCGCTTACTCTGGTATTCTCTGAAACTATTGATTCTTGACCGGCTGAAAGCCAAGGCCACTAGAATTAATTCATTAACCTCATCTAGTGCAAGCGCTGCTCGGAGCCCACTTTGAGGCTCTTGTGAACTCTGAAGCACTGGAGATTTAGGTTTCTATTGTTCTTCTGCAATCGCTGCTATTCCTAAGATTTCAAGTTTCTCACTCTTTGTTAGCTTTGTTTGCAACTGGTTAGTGTTCTCTACCCTCTCAATCCTATTTCCTTCTGTTTGTGTTCATGTTATGTGCACCAGTGCTATTTGGATTTCTAGGAGTTAAAATAATTTTGATACTATGCTACTTCAATACAATCCGACTTGTTTTAATGCCATTCTGCAATTTCAATAGCCTCAACCCTGTTCAAGTCCTAATTTTAGCTCATGCATAGTAAACTAAGTTGATTCTTGATGTTTGCCTGGTTCGTATTAAACCTGATTGATGTGTGTTGCACCTTGGTTTGGATTCTTATACTAAAAACTCTTAGGAAACTAATGCTTGCCCATAATTTGTTCTTTTCCTCCTTCATGCTAAGTCATTCATGTACAGCTTGCTGACTTTCCTAGAGTTAGTCCATGATAATGTGAATTCTGCGTGTCAATATTGTGTTAACTCTTAGGCAAACATGTTTCTCTGCTAACCCCAATATTGTGTTATTGTTGCATGCTTTATGATGTTTTTCTATAGAACCCTACCTGTTAGAGTTAAGTTTACTTGAGTTCAATGTTTTGGGACAATCTTGGATGCTTATAATTGAACTTGTCATGTGTAGTCGACCTACAGAATCTCTGACCTCTTTAGAATTAGGTAAAAATTCTTTTAGTTGATCTATTACACCCATTGAACTATGCTCACAACCTAATTTGCCTTGATTTTCATGCTAAGTCTTTCCAGAAAAGACTATCTAGTGGTTATCTTTCCAGAATTAATCCTTGTCCATGTCCCACCTTAGGTTTTCTCATACTAAGTCTCCCATGATTGGAACTAAGTGAATATATGCTAATTACCTTGTCACACCCATTGAACGGTGTTATCAAACTGGTGTATTTTGGACCTTCATGATAGGGATCTCTATTTGGCTATAAGATCAGCCTCAACCATGTCATACCTTAGATCTTCCTGACAAGTCTTCTATGTATGAACTTCTATTGAACCAAAATTAGTTTGAACCATGTCTATCTCGAACCATTGTTTGTTGAAATCTCTATGAGAATTTTTAGCCAATATTGTATGTTCATGGGCTTCTTTATCTCTTAGGTATCATTTTGTTTAACAGTCCAGTTTCTCTATTAGCTGTAATACAAAGCATCCAATGTGCATGTGTCTATTGGGTTGTTACTTGTAACAACCCGGTCAGTCGTTTGAGAGTATTAGCCTCGAACCCCTATTTACTGCTCCCTCTACTTTATTTTGTGGTTACATGACTTGCCGGGAGGATTTAATTTTGCTTTCAGAGTGAAATGGGACACATAGTCCCTAAAATAGAAGTTTAAGTTATAGGAATCGACTGTAGTTTGAATTTCGTGAAGATAACTCAGGAATGGAGTTTTGACGGTTCCTATGGCTCCGTAGGGTGATTTTCGTCTTAGGAGCGGGTTCGGATGTTGAATTGGAGGTTCGTAGGTCATTTTAGAGTCTATTGGCGAAAGTCAAAAATTGAATGATTTTTGGGAAGTTTGACCAGGAGTGGACTTTTTGATATCTGAGTTGGATTCTGATTTCGGAATAATTAGGTCCGTAATGTCCATTATGATTTGTATGCAAAATTTGAGGTCAATCAAACTTGATTTGATAGGTTTCGGCATCAGATGTAGAAGTTGATGTCTAAAAGTTCATTAGGCTTGAATCAATGTACAATTCGTATTTTTAGCGTCGTTTGATGTGATCTAAAGGCTCGACTAAGTCCGTATGATGTTTTAGGACATGGTTGTAAGTTTGGTTGAGGCCGGGGGCCTCGGGTGGATTCCAGATGGTTAATAGATCAAATTTGGACTTGTGAGAATGGCTGCAGGCACCAGATCTGGTGTATTCGCAACTGCACAATATAGACCGCAGGTGCGAGCTCGCAGAAGCGAGCATTTGAGCGTGGAAGCGGAACTGGAGGAGATGGCCTGTGGTCACAGGTGCAGTGTGAAGGCCGCAGAAGCGGATTCACTTCTACGAAAGAGGGATCGTAGAAGCAGACCAGTGCTTGGGAGGCCTGTCCACAAAAGCGGACGAGCTCTCGCAGATGCGCACCCGCAAAAGCGGTCTTTGAACTGCAGAAGTGGAAATTGGCAAGGAAGCTAGGACTGCAAAAGCGGCTGGGAGTCCCACAGAAGCGAGTCTGTAGGGGCGGATGTGGAGACCGCAGAAGCGAGGGAGACCGCAGAAGAGGATAATTTGTCGCTTCTGCGACACCGTAAATGCGGCCAAGTTTCCACATAAGCGGAAGTGCCAGACAGAACACTTAAATACAAGGGTTCGCGATTTTGCTTCATTTTAAACATTTTGAGCTCGTGTTTGGTGATTTCTTGAGAGGATTTTCGAGGGTTTTCTTGAGGTAAGTCCCTTGTGCTTATTTTTGATCAATAATCTTGTTTCTCCATTGATTTCCCCACCTAGTTAGTGCGTATTTAAGGTGGAATTTGGGAGTTTGAGGCTATGGATTTGGAGAGTTTAGTTTGGGGATTTGAGTGGTGATTTGGTGTCAGATTTTGGTAAAAATGGTATGGTTGAACTTGTCGTCGAATGTGTGCTCGTAATTTGTGACTTTTACCCTATTCCGAGACGTGGGCTCGGGCCGTCTTTTTGGGCCGAATTTTCAATTCTTCACTTAAGTCGTTATTTCATTATTTAAATTAGTTTTTTGTAGTTATATTTATAGTATGAAATTATTTTAGCTAGATTCGAGCCGATCGGAGTTGGAAAATCGAGGGAAAGGTATCCTTATCGATTGATTGAGCGAGATTTGAGGTAAGTTGCTTGTCTAACCTTGTGTGGGGGAAATCCCCTTAGGATTTGGTACTGTTGTAACAATTTGTGATATGTGAGCGCCGTGTACGCGAGGTGACAAGTACGTACACGAGCTAAATGTGGAAATTCTGGTGCTTGGTGAGTTGTCTTCTTTTAAATTCCTTAACTGAGTTGCCTTAGCATATGTAGTGATCATGTTTAGCCTAGTATCGCATGTCTACATGCCTTAACTCTTACTTGCAATTTGTGCAACATGCTTAGTTGGATTACCTGCTTCCCTTGATTTGAATTAAATCTTTACTCTAAGATTTCTTGCTGTAAATCCGTTGTTCCTTCGGTTGTCTGCTGCATATTTACTTTGGTACTATGAGGCAATTCCTCAAGAGATCCCCCTGTCTTGCATATTTACTTTGGGACTATGAGGCGGTTCCTTGGGAGATCCTCCTATCTTGCATATTTACTTTTGGACTACAAGGCGGTTCCTCGGGAGATTTCCCCTGTCTTGGATATTAACTTTGGGACTACGATGCGGTTCCTCAGGAGATCCCCCTGTCTTGCATATTTACTTTGGGACTACGAGGCTGTTTCTCGGGAGATCCCCCTATCGTGCATATTTACATTTGGGACTACGAGGCGTACCTCGGGAGCAGCCCTGTTGTTTACCTCTATTTGCTGTGTTGTTACTTTCTGAACTTTCTCGGAGTTTATGTTTTTAGTCATTTCAAAATATTATTATATCGTCTGCCTTGCTTTTCTTTTAAACCAGTAGGGCCCTGACCTGACCTCGTCACTACTCTACCGAGGTTAGGCTTGGCACTTACTGGGTACTGTTGTGTTGTACTCATACTACACTTCTGCACATCTTTATGTGCAGATCTAGGTCCTTCCTACCAGGCCAAATACCCGTGAGCTGGACTGTACGTGGAGACTTCAAGATATATCTGCCAGCGATTTTGGAGTCCTCCTCTATCTTTATTATGTTGTTTTCCTTACTCTCTTTAGACTTTGGTGTTTAGAGACACTTAGTATTTTCTCCTAGAAGCTAGTGACTTATTTCTACCGGGTTGGGAGTTGTAATTATTAAAAGTCGCAGTTCTTGTTTATATTTCATATGTTGAGATTTGAATTCAGTTTTATATTCAGTTATTCCGCAAATTGTTAGGCTTACCTAGTCTTAGAGACTAGGTGCCATCACGACATCTTGTGGAGGGGAAAATAGGGTCGTGAGAAGTTTTTGTTAGAGCTCTAGGTTCAGAGGTGTTATGAGTCACAAGCAGGTTTAGTAGAGTCTCGCGGATTGGTGTGGAGACGTTTTGTACTTATCTTTGGGAGGCTATGGAACTGTTAGGAAAAACTTCGCTTCTTGATTCCTTATCTTGTGAGATTTTGACTTCGGATTCTAAATTTATGTCTTTCTATTCTCTCACAGATGGTGAGGACACGACAGATGGTGAGGATGACCAAACACCCGCGCCCCCTACTAGAGCTGTGAGAGGTCGGGGCCGGGTAGAGGCCGAGGACGTCCACGTGGTGCAGCTAGAGCACCCGCATAAGCTACTATAGAGGAGCCACCAGTAGCTCCAGTTGGAGGACAGACACCTAAGACGCCTGTTACTGCACTAGCCCTCCAGAAGACTCTAGCCCAATTTTTGAGCATGTTTAGCACCTTCTCAGGCAAGATTGATAGCACTTGCTCTTGCCACATCTCAGGCCTAGGGAGGAGCACAGTCTCTCATCATCGGTACCCCAGAACAGTGGGTTTAGGTTGACCAGGTTCCAGAGATCATACAGATACAGTCGGTAGCTCCAATTTAGCCCGAGGTTAGGGTAACAGTTTCTAAGGCGGAGCAGCTCAGGCTCGAGAGGTAAAAGAAGTACCACCCTCCTAGTTTTAGTGGCTTGGCATTAGAGGATGCCCAGGGTTTTCTTGAGGAGTGCCGCCGTATCCTCTGTACTATGGGTGTTGCATAGACTAGTGGGGTTTCTTTCACTACGTTCTAGCTTAGAGGAGCGGCCTATTAGTGATGGCGCGCATATGAGTTGGATAGTCCGGCTGAGGCAGCTTCACTCACTTGGACTCAGTTCTCAGATATGTTTTTGATAGAGTATGCTCCCTAGAGTCTCAGAGATGCATGGAGTGTAGAGTTTGAGCAGTCGCGCTAGGGTTCGATGACCGTGTCAGAGTATGCATTCTGATTTAGTGATTTGGCTAGGCATGCACCGGCCTTGGTTGCTACTGTTCGAGAGCAGGTTCTTCGGTTTATTGAGGGGCTCAACCGTAGTATCATATTGAGTATGGCTCGAGAGTTGGAGATAGATATTGCGTACCAGCAGGTAGTAGGGATTGCTAGGAGGTTGGAGGGTATGCTTACTCGGGAAAGAGAGGAGAGAGAGGCCAAGAGATCTTGAGAGTCTGGCACTTATAGTGGTACTCGTGCCCCAGCTACAGCTCGTCAGGGCAAAGGTTATATGGGTCGCCTTGTTCATTCAACACATCCAGCCGCCAGCGGTGCTCCGGCCACTACTAGGCCCCAGGATCCTTATTATGCAACGCCAGTGTCTAGTGTACCTCCTGTACGGGGTGCTTTCAGTGGGCAGTCCAGTCGATCAGGCCCGAGCTAGTCGCAGCAGCCACGTCCTTCGAGAGTGTGTTTTGAGTATGGCGACACTCATCATGTGGTGAGGGATTGCCCCAAATTTAAGAGGGGTGAACCTCTATAGATTTATCAGACACCGTGTGCTCCATGGGGTCCTCAGGCTATGATTACAGCACCAGCTACCAACCCACCCACACAGCTAGCTAGAGGTGGAAGTCAGACAGGTAGAGGTCACCCTAGAAGGGGAGGCCAGGCCAGATATTATGCCCTTCCTGCTAGGATAGAGGCAATTGCATTAGATTTTGTTACCACAGGTATCGTTCTGGTCTATCATAGAGATGCATCAGTCTTATATGATCCAGGCTACACTTATTCCAATGTGTCATCTTATTTCGCTTCGTATTTGGGTGTATCCCGTGATTCTCTGAGTTCACCTGTCTATGTGTCTACACCTATGGGTGATTCTATTGTTGTTGACCGTGTGTACGAGTCATGTTTGATTGTTTTTAGTGGTTTTGGGACCAGAGCCAATTTATTATTGCTTAGTATGGTGGATTTTGATGTTATTTTGGGCATGGACTGATTGTCGCCCTATCACGCTATCCTTGATTGTCACACCAAGACATTGACGTTGGCTATGTCAGGTCTACCGCGGTTAGAGTGGAGAGGTACCTTAGATCATGTTCCTAGCAGGGTTGTCTCATTTCTTAAAGCTCAGCAAATGGTTGAGAAGGGGTGTGATGTGTATCTAGCCTACATGAGAGATGTTAGTGTTGATACTCCTATCGCCAATTTAGTTCCGATAGTAAGAGATTTTGCAGACGTATTTTCGGCAGATCTTCCGGGCATGCCGCCCGATACAAATATTGATTTTGGCATTGATTTATTACTGGGCACTCAGCCCATTTCTATTCCACCTTATCTTACGGCCCCAGCAGAGTTGAAAGAATTAAAGGAAAAATTGCAAGAGTTGCTCGATAAGGGCTTCATTCGGCCCAGTGTGTCACCTTGGGGTGCTCATGTCTTGTTTATAAAGAAGAAGGATGGTTCTATGCGAATGTGTATTGATTATTGCCAGTTAAACAAGGTTACAGTGAAGAACAGGTACCCATTACCACGTATTCGGGAGCCAAATATCCCGAAGATTGCTTTTAGAACTCGGTATGGTCATTATGAGCTCCTTGTGATGTCTTTTGGACTGACCAACGCCCCAACAACATTCATGCACTTGATGAACAATTTATTTTGGTCCTATCTTGAATCTTTCATCATTGTGTTTATTAATGATATTCTGGTGTACTCCCGGAGTTGGGAGGATCACAAGCAGCACCTGAGGACTGTGCTTCAGACCTTGAGGGAGAAGAAGTTGTATGTAAAGATTTTGAAGTGTGAATTTTGGCTAGATTCAGTGGCATTTTTGGGTCATGTAGTATCGAGTGAGGGGATCAAGGTAGATTCGAAGAAGATTGAAGTAGTGCAGAGTTGGCCTAGATCGTCCGCAGCTACGGAGATCCGGAGTTTTCTTGGTTTAGCAGGTTACTACCGTGGATTTGTAGAGGGTTTCTCGTCTATTGCAGCACCTATGGCCAAATTGACCCAGAAGGGTGGTCCGTTCAGGTGAACGGAGGAGTGTGAGGAGAGCTTTCAAAGGCTCAAGACTGCTTTGACTACAACACCAGTATTGGTGTTGTCTGCTGGTTCGAGGTCCTATACAGTATATTGTGATGCGTCGCGCATTGGTCTCGGCGCGATGTTGATGCAGGATGGTAGGGTGATTGCCTACACATCTAGACAGCTGAAGGCGCATGAGAAGAACTATCTTGTCTGCGACCTCGAGTTAGCAACTATCGTTCATGCCTTAAAGATCTGCCGGCATTATTGTACAGTGTCTCTTGTGAGGTTTTCACTGATCACCGGAGTCTACAACATCTATTTAAATAGAAGGATCTTAACTTGCGGCAACGGAGATGGTTGGAGCTGCTTAAGGATTATGACATCACCATCCTCTATCATCCCCTGAAGGCCAGTATGGTGGGCGATGCTTTGATCGCAAGACGGAGAGTTTGGGGAGTTTAGCATATCTACCAGTAGCAGAGAGGCCTTTAGCCTGAGATATTCAGGCCTTGGCCAGCTAGTTCGTCAGATTGGATGTTTTCGAGCAAAGCAGAATATTGGCGTGTGTGGTTTCTCAGTCTTCTCTTTATGATCGTATTAGGTACTGTCAGTATGATGACCCCCATCTGCTTGTCCTTGAGGACAAGATTCAGCAAGGTGATGCCAAGGAGGTCACTATTGGAGATGACGATGCATTACGGATGCAGGGCAGGCTATGTATGCCTAATGTAGATGGGTTACGTAAGTTGATTCTCTAGGAGGCTCATAGTTTGCGGTACTCCATTCATCCAGGTGTCACGAAGATGTATCAGGATTTGAGGCAGCACTAATGGTGGAGGCGGATGAAGAAGGACATAGTGGAATATGTAGCTCGATGATTAAATTGTCAGCAGGTAAAGTATGAGCATCAACGACCGGGTGGATTGCTTCAGAAGTTTGAGATTCCAGAGTGGAAATGGGAGCGGATCATTATGGATTTTGTTGTTGGGCTCCCACGGACTCAGAGGAAGTTCGATGCAGTTTGGGTGATTGTGGATAGATTGATCAAGTCAGCTCATTTCATTCCTGTGGTTACTACTTACTCTTCGGGGCAACTGGCTCAGGTTTACAATCGCGAGATTATCAGGCTTCATGGCGTGCCGGTATCTATCATCTCCGACCGGGGTACACAGTTTATTTCACGATTTTGGAGAGCCGTACAGTGAGAGTTGGGTACTCGGGTGGAGTTGAGTACAATATTTCACCCTTAGACGGACGGATAGTCTGAGCGCACTACTAAGATATTAGAGGATATGCTTCGTGCGTGTGTAATGGATTTTGGGGGTTTTTGGGATCAGTTCTTGCCACTTGTGGAGTTTGCCTACAACAACAGTTATCAGTCGAGCATTCAGATGGCATCGTATGAGGTTTTGTATGGTAGACGGTGCTGGTCTCTAGTGGGTTGGTTCGATCCAGGCGAGGCTAGGCTATTCGGTACAGACTTGGTTCTGGATGCTTTGGAAAAGGTTAAATTGATTCGGGATCGACTTCGTATAGCCCATTCCAGAAAGAAGAGTTATGGGGATCGGGAGGCTCGCGATGTTGCATTCATCGTTGGGGAGTGGGTCTTGCTCCTAGTTTCTCCCATTAAGGGTGTTATGAGGTTCAGAAAGAAGGGAAAGTTGAGCCCTAGGTATGTTGGGTCTTTAGATATTCTTGAGAGGGTTGGAGAGGTGGCTTACAGACTTGGACTACCACCTAATCTCTCTGCTGTTCATCTAGTGTTCCATGTTTCCATGCTCTGGAAGTATCACGGTGATCCGTCTCATGTGTTAGACTTCAGCTCAGCCCAGTTGGACATGAATCTATCTTGTGTTGAGGAGCTGGTGGCCATCTTGGAAAGACAGGTTCGAAATTTGAGGTCGAAGAACATCGCTTCGGTGAAGGTTTAGTGGAGGGGTCATCCGTTCGAGGAGGCGACTTGTGATACTAAGCATGATATGCGAAGCTGTTATCCTCATCTTTTCACTACTTCAGGTATGTCTCTATTCTCGTTCGAGGAAGAACGTTTGTTTTAAGAGGGGGAGGATGTAACAACCCGACCAGTCATTTTGAAAGTATTATCCCCAAACCCCTATTTATTGCTCCCTTATTTCGTTTTGTAGTTACATGACTTGCCGAGAGGATTTATTTCTGGTTTCAGAGAGAAATAGGACACATAGTTCCTAAAGTGGGAGTTTAAGTTCTAGGAAATGACCATAGTTTGAATTGTGTGAAGACAACTCCGGAATGGAGTTTTGACAGTTCCAATAGCTCCTAGGGTGATTTTGGTCTTCGAAGCATGTCCGGATGTTGATTTGGAGGTCCGTAGGTCATTTCGGCGTCAATTGGCGAAAGTTGAAAAATTGGATGATGTTTGGAAATTTTGACTGGGAGTGGACTTTTTGATATAGGTTTCGGCATCGGATGTAAAAGTTTGAAGTTCTAAGGTTCATTAAGCTTGAATTGGAGTGCGATTCACGGTTTTAGTGTTGTTTGATGTGATTTGAGGGCTCGACTAAGTTCGTATTGTGTTTTAGGACTTGTTGGTATAATTGGTTGAGGTCCTGGGAGCCTCGGCTGTGATTCAGATCATGTTCGGAGCATTTCGGGACTTGATGAATTTCCAAAACCACTGATGCTTCTGGCGGCTGGTTTCCTTCATCGCGTTCGCGAAGGGTACTTGGGAGGCTGGAGAGATCTGCTCTTCTCGTTCGCATTGAGGGCTACGTGTTCGCGAAGGAGGAAGGCTGGGTGGACCTAAGGCGTTAGCCTACGCGTTTGCGAGGAAGGCTTTGCGTTCGCGAAGGCCTGGGGGCAGCGGTCATCGCATTCACGAATGGGCCCTCGCATTCACGTATGAGTATTTTTGGGAAGTAACATTTTGTGCTTCGCGAACGCGAGGCAACTTCCGCATTCGCGAAGAAGGATTATCTGGACAACAGATTAAAATCCCAAAATCTAGGGTTTATGTCATTTTTCATTTTGGGACCTTGAGATCTCAGATTTAGGCGAGAATTGGAGGGATTTTCAGAGAAAACATTTGGGTAAGGATTCTTGACTTAATTTTGATTATATTTCACCAATCTATCATTAATTTCTTCAATTAATTAAGGATTTGGGTTGAGAAATTTGAGAAAAAGGTGAAAAATCCTTAGGCCGAATTTTGAGGTTTTGATCGAGATTTTTGTACAGGATTAGAATAATTTTGGTATGGGTGAACTCGATATCGAATGGGTGTTCGTATTTTGTAACTTTTACCCGATTCCGAGACGTGGGCTTGGTCGACTTATTGGGGCGATTTTTCGATTCTTTGCTAAAGTCGTAGATTTATTATTTAAATTAGTTTCTTATAGTTGTATTTATAGTATGTAATAGCTTTTGGCTAGATTTCGACCGTTTAGAGTCGGAAAATCGAGGGAAAGGCATTCTTATTGACTGATTGAGCTTGGTTTGAGGTAAGTGACTTGTCTAACCTTGTGTAGGAGAAACTCCCCTTAGGTTTCGGTACTGTTATGGTATTTGCAGTACATGAAGGCCGTGTACGCAAAGAGACGAGTGCGTACTTGGGTTAAATGTTGAAAAATCCGGTTCTTGCTGAGTAGTTTTCTTTTAATTCCATAACTGAATTGCCCTAGCATGTGTGGCCATCATGGTTAGCCTAATGTAGCATGTCTACGTGTCTTAACTCTTACTTGCAATTTGTGCAACATGCTTAGTTGTGTATTTACTTGTGGGACTACGGGGCGGTACCTCGGGAGCGCCCCATTTACTTTTGGGACTATGAGGCGGTACCTCGGGAGTTCACCTGTTATATATTTACTTTTGGGACTACGAGGCGGTACCTCGGGAGTTCCCCTATTGTGTATTTACTTTTGGGACTACAAGGCGGTACCTCGGGAGTGAATTGTTGTTTACTTCTAGTTGCTGTGTTGTTATCTTTCTGTAATTTTTCATTTTTCAATTCTCAGTCATTCCACTATATTATTATATCTTGTGCCTTGTTTCCTTTTTATTTCAGTAGGGCCCTGACCTGACCTCGTCACTACTCTACCGAGGTTAGGCTTGGCACTTACTAGGTACAATTATGGTATACTCATGCTACACTTATGCACATCTTTTTGTGCAGATCTAGGTTCTTCCTTCCAGGCCAGATACCAGTGAGATAGCCCGTAAGTGGATACTTCAAGGTACATCTGCCAGTGTCCGCAGACCTCGGAGTCCCCCTCTATCCTTATTATGTTGTTTTCCTTATTTTCCTTAGACTCTGATGTATAAAGACACTTATTATTTCTCTTTAGAGCTTGTGACTTATTTCTACCGGGTTTTGGGAGTTGTAATTATTTGATTCGCAGTTTTATTTATTTCGGCTGTTGAGGTTTGAGTTTCAGATTTATATTTTGTTATTCCGCAAATTTTTAGGCTTACCTAGTCTTAGAGACTAGGTGCCATCACGACATCCTACGGAGGAAAATCGGGGTCGTGACAGTTGCACGCCACAACAGATATGATTAATGTTATAGGGATCAGGTTGCACGCGCGCAACAAATGTACATATATGAAATTATTGTGATATTAAGGTTAATTCCGATTGTGATTCTCATGATGCATTTCATGCTAGGACAGTTACTTTGGTTTCTTAAATCACTTCATTATATTTTGATCACATTTAATTAACTGTCAGTATTTTTAAAAAAATAGAACAATAAGGACTACTTGTGCGAGTCATGCATCCTATGTGATATGTTAAGTTGCTAAAAATTTAGCAGAATTAAATGAAAGAATTCTCAAGTTGTTCTACTTGCAAGTCTTTTAAAATAAAACTCATATCTTATTCTGAGTTCTACTAATTTAAATGGTGATTATATTTTTACTCTAATTAGTATTTCAAATTCACTAATTATCTTATTTATCGTGTAATTTATGTGAAATTATTATTTTGTATTACCTTAATAAATCCCATATTTATCTCGTTAAAATTTGGTTGCTATCCTATTTTTGTATAAATATAATATTTTTATTGGATCTTATATATTTCTAAACTAAACTCAATTGATATTCTATTTGTACAACCTCTCCACGATTTTACCTTATTTGAATCCTTAATTGGCTTAATAACTCATTTGATGCTTCACTAGGGGTGTATTATGGTCCGGGCCCGGCCCGGGCCCGCGGGCCAAATGGGCCGGTCCCTAGTGGTGCAAAAGCCCACCGCGGGCCGGTCCGGACCAAGAAGCCCACGAGCCCGTGACCGTCAGGCGGGCCTGGGCCGGGCCCAACGACTATAATTAAAAAAAAAAAATTAAAAAAATGCCCAACAGTCAGATTTTTAAAATCTAGCCGTTGGCCTTTAATTTTTGGCCGTTTGAAGTTTAGAAAATAGCCATTTGGCCCCCAAACTTTATTTTAACCCCAAACTTTTTATAAATACACTTTTTACCTATTCTCAACTATAAATCCCCGCACATTCTTTCATTTTTACTCACAAATTCATCAATCTCTCTCAATCTCTCTCTAATTTTCTTCCATAATTACTTTGTTATTGCAATTTCGTGAAAATTTGTGAAGTTGGTGAATTGAAGTATTTAAGTCTTCAACGATATTCAATTTTCAAGAAGTTGTTCGTCATTTCGGTAAACTCGTTCCAACTCTTTAAGTTTTAATATTATTGTTCTGTTTGTTTTATTTAGTATAATTATAATTAATATGGATTTTTCTTTGAAAAAAATATTTGGTGGTAAGGGTAAGGGAAAATCTAAAATTGGTGAATCTAGTTGCCAAGCTACTACTCCTCCCCTTGTTACCCGTCCTCCTCCACCTGTTATTCTTGATAGTGATAACCCTTGTTTTCAATTTTTCGATAGTCAATTTTGCCATGATGTTGCACCGGGTCAACAATTAGATGAAGAAATTATGTGTCACGACCCAAAATCCCAACCATGATCGTGATGGCGTCTCTCATGAAGACAAGGCCAGCCAATTCAAACTAAACTTCATTCAAACAGTTAAACAATACGAAAATAATATAAGTACGGTTTAATAACAGTAATTTGCGGAAAAATATAGTGAACCATCCCGACTACAGCCCGAACCGGGGTGTCACAAAGTCATGAGCAACTAATGAAAGTCCTAATAATAAGGTTACTATTACAATATCTTTGGCACAATTGTTTGAAGATAGTGGGAACAACAAGATAAAAGAGATACGGGGCTGCGGACGCCAAGAGCTACCTCGTAGTCTCTGAATCACCGCTCTGACAGTCGTAGTCAATGCCTCGGAGCGGAATCAATAACGCCTGAATCTGCACACATGGTGCAGGGAGTAATGTGAGTACTTCCAACTCAGTGAGTAGCACATATAAATAACGACTGAAAGTAAGGAAACACGTAAGGCACAAGGCAATGCATAATGAAGCAGTAATTCATTATTTGAAAACAGTAAATCAGTAAGAAATCATTTAAAAATCTTCCCAGCTTTGGTTACTAGTTGCCATTGTTACCAACTGTAACCTACAGTTGTCATTGTTACCAACTGTAATATTCCTGGGCTCAGTATCAATCTCACAGCTCTAGTTACCAGTTGTCACTGTTACCAACTGGAACCTACAGTTGTCATTGTTACCAACTGTAATATCTCTGGTTACCGGTTGTCATTGTTACCAACCGTAACCTACAGTTGTCATTGTTACCAACTGTAT
>MCJB01004058.1:40902-51798 GCA_002018475.1 Nicotiana obtusifolia
AAGCCACCTCGTGGCATACATCTAGGCCCTCGGCCTCATATCAATCAAGCCACCTCATGGCGTATATATAGTATCTCAGGCCCTCGGCCTCATATCACTCAGTAAAACCTCACACCTGGCCCTCGGCCGCACTCAGTCAGAAAATCATCACAAGCCCCTCGGGCATAGTAAAACAGTAGTTCTCAGCCCAAACATCATTTTAAATATTGTGTAAATCTCAAAACTGAATAAAAAGTGGCTGAGTTGTACAACAGTGGAAACAACATGACTGAGTTCAAGTAATAAGTACAAATAGTGAGGAAATAGTGATTAAAATCCCCGGAGGGTTCAAACAATTGGCACGAAATCCAAATATGGCAATCAGCACAAAACATGATGATATCAAATAGGTTTCAATCAAATATGTAGTAAAAATCATCAATCGGGACGGACCAAGTCACAGTCCCAGTAGTAAACGACCCTACGCTCATCATCGAGCGTGTGCTTCACTTCAATATAGCACTATGATGTGCAAATTCGGGGTTTCGAACCCTCATAACATCATTTACAATCACTACTCACCTCGAACCGGCGAAATTTCTAGCCCACAACGCCTTTGACCTTCGAATTGGCCTCCATGTGCGTCGAATCTATCTAATTTCAGAACAAATACGTCACAATATGTTGAGAGAACAAAGCCCAAGCGAAAATAATCAAAATTAAAGAAATCCTGAAGTTAGCAAAACCCGAGCCCCGGGCCCACTTCTCGAAATTTAGTAATTTCCATCCCAACTAGTTTTCCTTATCTCCTCACGAGTTCAACCATACAAAATTTATCGAATTCCGACATCGGATCGACCTCCAAATCTTAAATCTAAACTTAAAGGTTTTCCACTATTTTTACCAACTTAAATCATCAATTAATTGCTAAAAATGGTGATAACCTGAGGTAATTCCTCCAAAATTGAGTTAGGAACACTTACCCCGATGTTTCCCTTGAAAATCTTCCAAAAATCCCTTCAAGATTAGTTGCAGTCCAAGTTCTATAGCTCCAACTATATTCAAGATGGCCAAAATCCCCTCTTTTAAGAATTTGTCCAAGAAAATCTCCTTTGGATATAGTTTTGAGGTTGATTTGCTGTGATTCTATGGTGTTTGGAGGTGTTTCTCTTTGTGGATAATGAAAATGGGTTTTGCATGGCAAATGGGTACTTATTTCTATTCATAAAGAGGTAAAAAATCGGAATAATAAAATTTTCAGGTGTTCAAAATATTGTTCGCATTCTGGTCACATAATCAGAATGCTGTTCGCATTTTGGTCGCATTTTTGACATTGCAATCTACTACACTTTGCTGCGTAGCATTCTGGTCGCATAATCAAAATGCTGTTCGCATTCTGGTCGCATTTTTGACATTGCAATCTGCTACACTTTGCTGCGTAGCATAATAAAAATGCTGCATAGCATAATCTGTTCGCATTTTGGACAGCATGCGTAGCATTTCTAACATTTATGCAGATTTTCCTTTCCAACAATGAAATAGTCCGTTTAACCACCCAAAACTCACCCGAGGCCTCTGGAAACTCAACCAAACATGCCAACATATCCCATAACATTATTCAAACTTGTTCCAACCATCGGAACGCCCAAAACAACCTCTCAACACCAAATTCGCGTTGGAGTCAAGCCTAAGTATTTTAAAATCTTCTAAATCGCTCTTTTGATCTAAACCCAACCAAAATACGTCCGAATGACCTGAAATTTTGCACACAAGTCATAAATTATATATCGAAGCTACAACAACTTTCGGAATTCCATTCCGACCCTCAGATCAAAATCTCGCCTATCAACCGGAAATCGCCAAAATTCTAACTTCGCCAATTCAAGCCTAATTCTACACAGGATCTCCGAAACCAATTCTGATCACACTACTAAGTCATAAATCACCTCCCGAAGCTAACCGAACCATCGGATCTCACATCCGAACCTTCTAACTCATAAGTCAACATCCGGTTGACTTTTCCAACTTAAACCTTCTTACAAGAGACTAAGTGTCTCATTTCTTACCAAATTCACTCCGAACGCAAACTACTCAACTCGATTACATAAAACACGGATAACGAAGCATAAGTGAAGTAGAAATGGGGAAGATGGAGTGGTAACCCACGAGATGACTAGTTGGGTCGTTACATTATGAATGCTCTTTATCCTAATCAAACTATATTTGAAATGATGCGGAAAATGATGATTTAGATGAAACACAGCCGGATTTAGATGATACATCTACTAGTCCTGTTAATAACCCAACTGATGCCCCCCTGACTCTCCTGTAGTAACCCCTACATTTAATAGAAAACCTGCTAAACGGCCCGAAACATCTCTTGTTTGGCACTTTTTACTCAACTAAGAGAAGAAAATAAGGCTAAGTGTAAAACTTGTGGGTCTTTGATGGCTCATAAATTTACTGGCAACCGAAGTGGTACGGGTAATTTGACTAGGCACATATTGAAACACCCTAGAGATAAAGCTAGATATTTACAAATGAAAGCTGCGGAAGAGGGACAAGTGTAGATACTACGGTTCACCCTAGTACAGGTTCAAATCTAGTTCAACCGGGAATTAACACTGTTACTGGTGGAATTTTATATTATGATCCAAATAAAGATCGTGAAGAATTAGCAAAAATGGTAACTGTTATGTGCTTACCATATAGTTTTCCTTCTAACCCCCATTTTGTGCATTATATTTGAAAAATTTATAATCCTACTTATAAAGGATGGCCTCGTGCAACTGTAAAGGCCGATATTTATAAATATAAACACGAATATGAACAATATTTGCGCTATTTATTTACTCATATAGATTGTCGCATTGCTATTACTACTGATATAGGTAGAAGTGCCAATGACTGTGATTATCTAACCGTTACAAGTCATTGGATAGATGAGGAGTGGATAATGCAAAAGCACATTATTGCTTATAGAATAATTAATTCACGCCACACAGGTAAGTTTATTGCTAACACAGTAGCAGATATTTGTAGATATTTTTGTATTAGAGATAAAATAATGTCTGTTTCAATGGATAATGCTTCTAGTAATACTAATGCAATAGGCTTGCTTACAAGTACATTAAATCCCGCATTTAGTAATATTTTTCATGTTAGATGTATTTGTCATATTTACCATTTAATTGTTGGTGATGGTATGAAAGTGTTAAATGTAGAAATTAAAAAGGTAAAAATGGCTCTTAATTGGCTTTTCTATTCAAACCGTAGAAGTAGACTTAGAGAATATTTTAAAAAATGTGATGAATTTGGCCTTAGGGAAAGAAAGGTTCCTAAACCTTGTCCGACTAGATGGAATTACATGTATGAAAGTCTAGTTTTCGCCTATGAATATAGAAACCCAATTAGCGCAACTTATAATGCTCGTGTAGGTGATGGTGATGATGATGATGACGAGCACCTTACTAATCAAAACTGGACTAATGTTAAAATGCATATAGATTTTTTAGAACAATTTCATGTTGCAACAAATGAATTATCAGGGCAGTACTATCCTACTATTTCTAATTGTTTAGTTTATATTGCTGCACTTGTAGATTTATTTTTTCAATTTTCAGAGGGCGGGGTAATTTATGAACATGCTATTAATTCTATGAAAGCTAAGTTTAAAAAATATTTTTTCCCTATCCGCCCTATTTTTAGTGTTGCTGCACTGTTAAATCCTACAATGAAATTAGGAGGTCCATACTTTTGGTATTCTAAAATTTATAACTCTTTATCACTTTCACCTGAGGAATTTGCTACACTTGGAGATGCAAAAGCCTCAATTAAAATAAATGCACAAACAATTTATAATGCCTATCAAACTGCCTTAGATCATGCTAGACCCAATATTCCAACTCCTACTTCGTCTACTTCACGATCATCTAAAAGAACTGCAGGCCTAAAAGCCCTCAGTGCTTGACAGAGTTCAGGGGTTCTCAAGTATGAATATAGAAACCCAATTAGCGCAACTTATAATGCTCGTGTAGGTGATGGTGATGATGATGATGACGAGCACCTTACTAATCAAAACTGGACTAATGTTAAAATGCATATAGATTTTTTAGAACAATTTCATGTTGCAACAAATGAATTATCAGGGCAGTACTATCCTAATATTGGTGATAGTTCACAACTAAATGAGCTTCAAGTTTATTTGTCGCAGGGACTTAAATCAGAGAATCACTACGGCTCCTTCGATGTTTTGGAATGGTGGAAGGACAAACAAAAATACTATCCGGTGCTTTCAAGGATGGCTCGAGATATTTTAAGCGTTCAAGCTTCAAGAGTGGCATCGGAGAGCGCTTTCAGTCAAGTGAGACTTCAAATTGGTGATCATAGAGCGTCTATGAGGGAGAGCTTGGAAAAATCAGTACTCTTCTGAGATTGGATCCGCTCGGAAAGAAGAAATTTTGGACTTGCAGAATCACAACCGGAGATAGACGAAGCTTATGAAGAAATGCTAGCGGAACTTGCGCAGGATGCTGCTTCGCCCGGAAGCGGTGATGAACAAGCTTCTTTTCCATCACCACCAACGGAAATTCCTCCGGACCTTAAAGGATTTATGAGATTTGTTAGAGATAATACATAGACTAATATGTAACTTGTATTTTGGCACATCTTCCTTAGTTTTTTTTCCTTTTAATGGTGGTATTAGTACCTTGTTGTGCTCATTCCATTGGGGGGAGGAAGACTATGAAAGATATTGCCAGTTTTTGTTAATGTCGTAATAATAAAAATTATAAGACATTCTCTTGAATATTTCTTTGCAATTTATTTTGTGTTTAAAAATGATATAGTATATATATATATATATATATATATACACACACACACACATACACACATAATATATACAAGGCTTATATAAGGCAATATATATATACAATATATATATATATATATATATATATATATATATATATATATATATATTTATATAGATATATATAAGCAATCTATATTAGTATATGCATATATAGTTTACAAAAAATTTTCCTAGATAAAAAAAAAATTAGTCCGGAACGAAAAGCTCGTTTAGGCCCGTTAGGCCCGCGGGCCCGGCCCATTAGGCCCGCGGGCCCGACCCATTTAGCCTGAGACCATGTGGGCTTAGGACCGCAGTGGGCCGGTCCCTTACATCTGGCCCGTTAGGCCCGGGATCGTTTGGCCTGGGACCGCCTCAGCCTAGGCCCAGCCCCGGACCACTGTACAGGCTTATGCTTCACTATATTCAATTTGGAAATTGTATTTAATTGTAATTAAATTATTCATTGGTCATCTAGGTTGATATTGATACGGAAATTATACACATGGTAGCATGAGAATTTTGCCGTGAAAAGTGACTTGGAAAGATGTGGGCACAAGATACCACATGTGTAAGAATTGGAAGTTGTGAATCATGATTTGAGATTTCGAGGAGTGATACCTCGGGTAATTTATGTTGAAATTCATGCATTATAAATAATTTAATTGATTGATTTGTCATATGATTCCTTGCTTGAACCCACTCATATGTCATTTGTATTCTGACTATGTTGTTGCTTAATTACTCGATTGTTTTCTCGTTGCCATCCGTGTTCTTATTGTTTTCATTGTTGATTTGAATTGAAAATTCTTCTGTTATTGGCTTTATATTGATATTTTTTCCTTTTTAGCTTTATGTAATATTTTTTACAGGTTTATATTTCTAGTAGGTGTCTTGACCTGGCCTAGTCACTACTCTACTGAGGTTAGGCTTGATACTTACTGGGTACCGTTGTGGTGTACTCATGCTATGCTTCTGCGTTTTTTTGTGCAGATCCAGGTACCTCAGAGTTGTTGATATTCCTATTATTTGATCGGGCATTTCTGTGGAGATTCAAGGTATACCTGCTGACACGTTCGCAGGTCTCAAAGTCACCTTTTGATATCTTTCCTTATACTATTTTATTCTATTATGGAATAGTCGTATTTAGAGATTTTCTATTAAATTCTGTAGAGCTTGTGACTTGTACTACCGATTTTGGGATTGTAGGAAATTTCTATCTCATATTTAATAATTGTTGGGTGAGTTGCCACTAATTCAGTAAGTGTTAGGCTACCTAGTCCCTAAGACTAGGTGCCATCACGACATCCTACAGAGGAAAATTTGGGTCGTGACATTAACGAATACTTTTACTAATTCAAGATAAATGATGAGATGATGTATGGGCGAAAAACTTCATGTCATTTGTTGACCAAGTCAACGGAGATAAAGCTTGTGAAGGCTGCCATGTGTCGCTGATATAACACGTTAATCTGATTTCAAAAGGTTGATATCATGAGAAGATAGCAGGTTGTCGACAAGGTCGAGGTGGTCTGATAAAATACGAGGACGAAAATAAGGGCGAGCATCCATCCTCGGCATGCATCAACGACTAGTTTCGGGATTTATATTTCCTAGAGAATATTTCAGTGAATATTCCTCCTGTAGGTTTTGTGGCCCATGTGCCCTTATAAATAGGAATGAGATGTAGTTATAGAAGGAAGAGGGAACACTTTTGTAAAGAACAATATTGACATTTTCTGAAGATTCTCTCTTTATCATATACATACAAAGTTTATCTTTATACCTCTTTGTCTATCTTTTCTCTCCTAATCTAAGAAGAATCGGAATACTCAAAGGCTTATCATTATCCATCATAGTCAGAGGAATCATTGGGAAATCCCACCCTTGTTGGGTGAACCGTGTTTTATTATTTACTTAAATGCCATTTATTGTTATTTATTGCTTTCTTTCACATTCTTAAATCATTTATTGCGCTATTATTACTCCAAGATATTGCTATCTAACAGTACACGTGCAATATTCTTCACAAACACACTAGATCTGAATTTGGATATTAATATTGACTTAGATTAACTCTTTTCTCTATAAATCTGATTCTTTATAAAAACCTAGATCTAAATTTTGGATCCTACAATGATAATGGTAGTCTTTCTATTTGCACTCAAGTCGAGATTAGCTAAACTTTTTAAACAAAATGAAGTGCAATGACTCAGATAAAAAGAGATTAAAGGAATTTGACACGGCTCTTCTTAATTCCCACTTATTCAACATATGGCGCCCAATGTCGCCGTTAGGCAAGCCAATGGTGCACTAACCATGTGTTTATTCTTTTAATATTTTAGAAATAAATAATTTTTAATTATTAAATAAGTAAGAGGTGAGAAATTTAGTAAAATGAAGTGCAAGCAATTATAAGAGCAAATGTGGTGAAGTAAATACTAAAATCATCAAGTGTCGACTAGCGAAATTCTAAGACGTGGTGTCACAAGTGTATGAGCAACTAGTAGAATATACAAAATACTAAGCTACTGTCTGAAATAAAGCATATAGAAAACAAAACACAAAAGAAAGACTTCGGTTGCTGTAGAACGAGCTCAGGAAACAGCTCACCGCTAAGTCTCGGAGTATCAGGAGTGCGCGCCGGGATATCCACCAGATGCACCTGCCTCAGAACCTGCACGATTAGTGCAGAAGTGTAGCGTGAGTACATAAACAATATGTACCCAGTAAGTATCTAGTCTAACCTCGAAGAAATAGTAACGAGGGGTCGACATTGACACTTATTATGGGCTAACAATAAAATGCAGGAATTAAATAAGCATGGATTATGTAAATAATTAATACAACTGAATAACAAGCAGTGAATAATAATTCTATCACTAATAATAAATTCCAAGTCTTGTCATTTAAATAATTATAATCGCTCAAACCATAAATTAATATCAAGTATAATTAGGCTCCGAGTATTATCGAGCACGATTTATGTAGAGGTTGTACGGCTCGATTCAGAAATGTACTGTGTGCACTGTGGAGGATCGAATGGCACGAACCATAGATGCATCTATTAACCTGCTGAGACGAATGACCCGCTCCCATGAGAGTGGAGGAAATTTACCTCGCTCTTGAAAATACTCGCGACGCGAGTGAACATGGATTTATCAGAGTTATAATAAAATTCTTCAATTCTTCCCAAACATAAGAAATCCAAACTAGAGACTTTAAGTCTAAAAATCCTTAATCTCTGCTCTATTCAAGACAATTAATATGCACAATCAACATAAAAGTGCAAACAAAACATGATGTAAATCTAAGACTACCCGGACATCACATGGAATATAGCTACGCCCAGGCTCTCGTCACCTAGTGCGTACGTAGCTTGCCACTTAAGTAATTAACAACAAAATACACCTAAGGGGATGAGTTCCATCTTACAAGGTTAGGCAAAAGACTTACCTCGTTCTGAAGCTCACTCTCAATCCTCAAATTCGTTCTAAAGCCTCAATTCGGTGCCAAACGACCCGAAACTAGTCAAACATTATGTAAATTAATTAATACATGTTCAAAAGTTCATAATTTAACTACTAGAGTAATCACCCAACCCAAATTGAAAGATTCCTAAAATTCACCCCCGGGCCACATGTCTGGATTCCGAAATTTTTTGAAGATAAATGTTACCCATAACCTCACGAACTCAAATATATAATTTTTCACTCAAACCCACAACTATTTTCATTGTTAAATCTCATTTTTATCAAAACCTAGATTTTTCAACTAAACCCATAATTTTCCCAATTACATGTAAAATCTTCTGAAAATCTATGTTTTTAACTTACATTGGATAGAACTTACTTAACTCCAATAGCTAGGTGAAAATCCCTCTCTAAGAAGCTCCAAAATCGCTCGAGAAGTGAGAGAAATAGGTTAGAAATGGCTTAAGTCCCGTAATAAATGAAGCCTTCTACCGCCAGGACTTCCATATCTGCGGTCACAGGGACGCTTATGCGAAAATACCTAGGCTGGTTGGCTTCGCTTCTGCGGAGGGGATCCTGCTTCTACGGATGGTGAAGCGCATCCGCGGGCCCCATCGCACCTGCGGGCTACTCATCGCAGAAGCGAGGCCGCTTCTGTGCGTGCTTCTCTGCTTTTGCGGATCACTGGCCAATTTCCTAATGTCGTTTCTGCGGCCAGGAGCTTGCATATACGGGCGCGCTCCTGCGGCCCAAAAGCTCGCATGTGGGGGCACGCCAAAACTGGTGCACCAACAGCCCTTTTGAGCTCTAAATCGATCCGTGCATCGTCCAGATTGCACACGAGGCCCCTGAGGCCTCGTCCAAACATACCAACAAGTTTGTAAGCATGAGATGGACTTGCTAGAACCATCAGAATGCAGAAAACAACACCAAAACTAAGAATCGCACCCCAAACCAAATCGAATCAACTTATGAATTTCAAGTTTTTCCAACTTGCTCCGAATGCGCCGAATCATACCTAAACTACTCGGAATGACACCAAATTTTGCATGAAAGTCTTAATTCACCATACAGAACTATTCCCAGGCTCAAAATCCCAAACGAACCTCGATAACACTAAAACCTACTCTAGACCAAATTTAAAGAATTTTTTTTAAACCTTCAATAAGCCAACTTTCAACATTAAGCGCCGAAACGCTCCTGGGTCATCCAAAACCCAATCTGAACATACGCCCAAGTCCAAAATCAACATACGAACCTATTGAAACCGTCAAATCCTGGTTCTGATGTCTTTTACTCAGAACGTGACTCAAGTCAAACTTAACCCCTTTTTTTTGCCAACCTTAAGGAACCAAGTGTTCTGATTTCAACCCGAACCCTTCTAGATCCCGAACTAACCATCCCCGCAAGTCATAAAATAGTAAATGCATATACGGGGAGTCTTATTTAGGGGAATGGGGATCTAAAAAGCAATATGAAAGCCGGGTCATTAATTTCTCCACCTCTTAAACAAACGTTTGTCCTAGGCCTCCCAAGTCACCTCCTCGACTAGTTGGTCCCTCCACTGAACTTTTACCGCCGAAATCTTCTTGGACCTCAGCTGGCGAACATGTCTGTCAACATGGTAACTGGCTCCTCCTCATAACCTAGGCTCTCATCTAACTGAACCGTGCTGAAGTCTAACGCATACGACCTGTCGGCATGATACTTCCGGAGCATATAAACGTGGAAAAACGGATGAACTCCCGATAGACTGGGAGGCAATGCAAGCTCATAAGCAACCTCTCCAATAATACCTCAAATGGATCTATAAACCTTAGGCTCAACTTGCACTTCTTACTGAACGTCATGATTCCCTTCATCGGCAAGACCTTAAAGAGAACCTTCTCGCCCACCATAAATGATAAATCACGCACCTTCTGATCCACGTAACTCTTCTGTCTAGACTGTGATGTGCGAAGTCCCTCCTAAATCAACCTTACCTTTTCCAAGGCATCCTTTACCAAATCAGTACCATATAACTTAGCCTCGCTGGGCTCAAACCATCTGATGGGCGAACGACATCGCCGACCATATAAAGCCTCAAATGGATCCATCTCGATGCTAGACTAATAACTGTTGTTGTAAGCAAACTCGGCCAAAGGCAAGAATCGATCCCACTGCCCTCCAAAGTCAATCACACATGCTCTGGGCGACAACTCATGCAAGAACGTTGCTGGGCTCCGAAATATCCAACCTCACAAGTCTGTTAGCCAGGGACTGAATGTCGCAAGCTAGTGGCCTCTCCTCCGCTGAAATGAATGCCAAACTACCCATACTCTCCGCCTTTCTGCTCAAGGCATCCGCAACTACATTAGCCTTGCCCGGATGATAAAGGATGGTATTATCATAATCCTTTAGTATCTCAAGCCACCTGCGCTGCCTCAAATTGAGATCCCTCTGCTTGAACAAATGCTGCAAGCTGCGATGATCAGGGTAAATCTCACAGGACACCCCATAAAGATAATGCCTCCAGATCTTGAGAGCATGAACATACCCAGCTAACTCCATATATATATATATATATATATATATATATATATATATATA
>MCJB01004058.1:51875-107835 GCA_002018475.1 Nicotiana obtusifolia
ATATATATATATATATATATATATATATATATATATATATAGTTGGTAGGGGGTGGCTAACAGAGGTGCTTGTTAATGCCGACCAAGGACGGTGGTTTTGGTTGATGGTGGTGGTTTTGGGTAATAACTAGTGGTGATTGGCAGCGACGACGATTATGGTTGAGGATGGTGGTGGTGGGTGGTGATAGTTAATAATGATGGGTGGAGATGGTGGTGCTTGTGATTGAGAAATGAGATAATGGATGGTGGTATCTAGATAATGGTGGGCGGTGCCAGCTATGGTTATTGATGGTGATGGGGTGGTTGGCTGTAGTAGTTGAGGTGGGTGAGTGTGTAGTTGTGGTTGAGGATGATGGTGGTGGGGGTGGTGGGTAGTGGTAGTAGTGGCGGTTATGGTTGAAGATGATGGTGGTGGTAGTTGATAATAGTAGACGATGACAGCAATTAGTAATGAATGTAGATGTAACATCTTTATGAAATTAAGTCTTTGTTATAAATTTTAATCATACAGACCTATTCGGACTCATTAAGCAATTGTGAAGTAAAAAAAGATAAACACACTTAATGGATAAGATCTGAATGATTAAGATTCAGACTTTAAAAACAAACGAACTTAATGCCTGAGATCTGAATGATTAAGATTCAGACCTCCATTAAGGGCAAATAAATGAGGCATAAGAAGACCCAACATTAATATCATGGTAGATGTTATTTATGATGAAGAATTGATTATTTTCTCATGAATCTTAAACTGATGGTACCCCGATCTCAAGTCGATCTTAGAGAACACCCTACCACCCTGCAACTGGTCAAGCAAATCATCAATACGCGGCAACGGGTATGTTGTTCTTGATGGTAACCTTGTTCAACTAGCGGTAATCAATGCACATCCGCATAGTCCCATCTTTCTTCTTCACAAATAGCACCTGATGCACCCCAAGGCGATACAATCGGTCTGACGAACCCTTTTGCTAGCAACTCCTCAAGTTGTTCCTTCAACTCCTTCAACTCTTTCGGAGCCATGCGGTACAGTCGAATAGTGATAGGATAGATACCTAGAGCAAAATCAATACAGAAGTCGATATCACGATCTGATGGCATGCTTGGAAGATCAGAAGGAAACACATTGGTGAACTTCCAGACAACAGGCACTGAATAAACGTCGGAGTCTCTGTAGTAGTGTCCCGAACATAGGCTAGATAAGCCAAGAAACCCTTCTCGATCATGTGTCGAGCCTTTAGAAAAGAAATAATCTGATTAGGTGTACTAACAGACGAACCCTCCCACTCCAATCTAGGAAACTCTGGCATCGCCAAGGTAACAGTCTTGGCATAGCAGTCAAGGATGGCTTGATATGGAGATAGACAATCCATGCCCAGGATGACCTCAAAGTCAGTCATATCAAGCAACAGAAGATCCGCTCTAGTCTCATAACCACAGAATGTAACAATGCAGGACCGATAGATCTGATCCACAATAACATAATTGCCCACTGGTGTGGATATATAAATAGGAGTACCCAAGGACTCACGAGGAACACCCAAGTAATGAGCAAACAGAGATGAAACGTATGAATATGTAGACCCTGGATCAAATAGTACCGAAGCATCCCTGCCGCAGACAGAAATGGTACAGGTAATCACGGCATCTGAGGCCACTGCTTCTGGTCGGTTTGGAAAGGCATAGAATCTGGCTGGAGCACCTCCTGGCTGGCCTCCACTCAACTGGCCTCTGTTAGAATAAATGAACAACGCTAGAGGGGGGGTGAATAGCGTTTTGCGGAACTTTGTCTAATTTTCGCAATCAAGATATACAATTTAAATATAAGTGCGAAAATAAGATAGCAAGAATATATATATTGCAGAAATGTAAAGAGAGAGCGTACGCCAAGATGTATAGTGGTTCACTACAACGTGTAGCTAGTCCACTCCTCAAGATCACACTTGAGATTTTCACTATCACTGTCAAGCTTACGGGTGCTTAACAAACCGTTACAACCACAAAGACTTGATCACACAAGCTTTGCAAATGTTAGACTTGCGGGTGCCTAACCAACCGTTCCACAAAGACTTGATCACACAAGCTTTGCAATGTTAGACTTGCGGGTGCCTAACCAACCGTTACACTCACGAACACTTGAATCCTTACAAGCTTCGTGAACAACAAGGAAGACACTCTTCCTCACAAGTGTATGACAACACTATTTTTCACTCGAATTACAACTCTCTCAAGAGTAGATGAAGTGAATAAAATTACAGCTCAAGAACACAACAATGCTTTCAAGAAATAGCTCAAAATATAGCTCAAAGAAGTAAGAATACTTGAAGCAATTTATCTTATGATTTTGGGTATTGTGTTGTGTTCAAATGAGGTTTAAGAGGGTGTATTTATAACCCCAAAACCTCACATTACCGTTGGCAATATTTGGCAAAACTCCCATTTGAGAAAACAAGAGTTTAAGGGCAATAAGTCTTCTGCCCGTTGCCATATAATCGATTAATTCAAATAACAAATCGATTAGTAACAAAAACTATCCGTTGGAGCCTAACGGTAACAAAGATAATCGATTATTTAACTCAGATAATCGATTATCTTGCTCAGATAATCGATTATTTAAGGCTGATAATCGATTCCTAAACTCTCTGGAATTTGCTACAGTAACATTGCTACAGTAACATTGCTACAGTGACATTGCTACAGTAACATCAATGTATGGCTCTTTCCTGAAAATTTCCAGCGCAAATTTTAATCAATTATTTTGGTATTTTGTGAAAACCAATTGTTTTGAAAAATGTTTTAATTTGTGTTTGAAATCGTTTTAAAACTTTAAGCCAAGTTATTAAAGACGATAAATAAATCAAACACATTAAAACTCAAAATAACATTAAGACTAAATGACAACTTCATTTGTCTTCAATCTTTTTGCTTCATCGACTTGTTCCATGCATCGACTCCTAGTATCTTGAAAGCTCGACTTGTACTCTAACAAAGTCCATAGCAATCTCAGTAGTTTGTCCATGATGGTTTGTCGATTATCAAAACCTATAACAAGACACAAAGTCATTAGTTAAGGTTACATAAATAAGAATGCATTTTCCAACAGCCTCCACCTTTAGAACGATCCCTATCCACCTGCCCTCCGCCTCTGGGCGGTCGGACGGCTGGTGGGGCAGTAGGTACTGGAATAATAGGTTGTTGACCCTGCTATAGTGCCTTGCCCTGAAGCCTGGGGCAGAATCTCCGTACATGACTGAGATCCTAGCACTCGAAACAACCTCTCGGTACGGTGGACTGCTGACCTGAAGTCTCACCCTGATGGCCTGAATACCCACTGGAGGAACCCTATAGTTGGTGGACAATAAGAACTCTCTGGCATGGAACTGAAGTAAGGCCGTACTAGAGCACCCCGAGGAGGCGGCGGTGCTGGATATGTGGGCTTGCTAGACTGACCCCTCACGAAATGACCCTTTCCCCCAGCCGGAGCACCACTGAACTCCCCAGAATACTAGAACTGCTTATCCCTCATGGCTTGCTCCCGACCACGATGACGTGCACTCTCGTTCCTCCGAGCTATCTCCACAACTAGCTTGTAAGAAGTCCCCATCTCAATCTCTCGATCCATAGTGGCCTGGCTAGCAAAGTGCAACCCTGCAACAAACCTTCACACTTTCTTTGCATCGGTCAGAAGTATCATAAGTGCATGGCGAGACAACTCAGAGAATCTTGCCTCATTGTTGGTCACTAACACCTGGCCCTGCTAGAGCTGCTCGAATTGAAATCACAACTATTCCCTCTAAGAGGGTAGGATATATCTGTCCAAGAAGAGGCATGTAAATTGATCCCAAGACATAGGAGGAGAACATGCTGGTCTGCCAAGAAGATAGGACTGCCACCATCGACGGGCCCTGCCCTCTAGCTAGAAAGTAGTAAAATCCACCCATAAGACTCCAATATCCTCATGTTGTGCAGTATGTCCCTGCACCGTTTAATAAATTCCTGGGGGTCTTCGTGTCGCTCACCTCCAAAGACTGGAGGCTGTAGCCTGGTTCATCTGTCCAATAGCCTATGTAGATTGCCGGCCGCAGCTGGTATGGGATCAGGGATAGCTGCTGCAACTGGCTGAGCTCCTCCCACGGGTAGTGGCCCCGGGGTCTAATATACCGTAACTGCGTGCCCTGGAGCCTGAGCGATAGGGGTGTGTGCTCCCCCTCCCGCTTGAGATATGGAAGGTCTGCTGGAAATAAACTAGCCTGAGTCATAGAATCCATGAACCATAGCATACGGACCATGACCTCCTGGAATCCCGGTGCAGACATGAAATCCACCAGGGCTAGCTCTGCTGCAGGCACCTCGCCTTGCTCCTCAATAATAATCCTCTACTGGATCCATTGGTGGCATATCCAGAGCAACTCTAGGACGTCCTCGTCCCCTAGATGGGCTGGAGCCCTCCCTCGGCCTCTGCCCCGACCTCTAGCAACAACAGGAGCAGCTCCTCCTTATCTGGAACACTAGCTGCGCGTGTTCTCACCATCTATGAGAGAATAAGAGAGAGAGATACTTCGTATCACATCAACTGCATGATAGGAGATGAAGAAAGAGTAATTTCCTAACACCCTATAGCCTCTGGAAGATAAGTACGGACGTCTCCACACCGATCCACAAGACTCTATTAGGCCTGCTCATAACTTGTGAGACCTACATGAACCTAGTGCTCTGATACCATGATGTCACGACTCATTTTCTCCTATAGGTCGTGATGGCGCCAAACGTTATCGCTAGGCAAGCCAAATAGTGAATTATACAGATTATTCCTCTTTTAATAAGTTTCCAAGTAATTAGATTCTAGTTAATAAGAAATTAAGGAGTGAAAAATTTAATAAATGAAGCGTAGACAACTGAGTGGCAATATAGTGAAATAAATACTCCAAAATCACAAAATCTATTAGTGTGCGTGCCAAGATCTGGTATCACAAGTGTATGAGCAACTAGTAGAATATACAAAACTCGAACTACTGTCTGAAATAAAGTAGAGAGGATATAAATACAAAAGAGAGACTCTAGGGGCTGCAGATCGGCTCGGGAAATAGCTCATTACTAGGCCTCGGGATATTTGGGACGTGCGCCGGTAGGACCTGCCTCAAATCCTGCAATGCAGAAGTTTAACGTGAATACATAAACAATATGTACCCAGTAAGTATCAAGTCTAACCTCAAAGAAGTAGAGACGAGGGGTCGACTTCAACACTTACTATGGGCTAACAATATGAATACAGGAATTTCTAAATAAACATGGGTAATGTAAGTAATAATAATTTCTCATTAACAAACAGGAGCAAATAATTCTTTCACAATTTTAATAATTCCAAAATCACTTTCCTTACAAATCGTAACCTTACAAGCCACAACATAATATAAGGTATAATTAGGCACCAAATATTATTAAGCACGATTTATGTCGAGGTCGTATGACCCAATCCAGAATAATGTGTACACTGCAGAAGGTCGAGCGGCACGAATCATAGATGCATCTATCTACTGCTGAGGCGTTCGGCCCGAGGATACTTTATAAGCATTTGACTTAACTGTTACTTAAGGCTAACACACAATGTAATACAAATTCTATTAACATTCTTTCACGATTTAATCGACAAGTTCTAATATAATTTGGGCACTTTAATTAACCAGTAAGGTGCAAACATTCAGGAGGTTCATGATTTGGATCTTAAAACTATCCGGACATAAGCATAGTTAGTAGCTACGCACGAACTCTCGTCACCTCGTGCGTACATAGCCCCCACAATTAGAAACAACATTAATATAAATCACCTATAGGAAGAATTCCCTCTTACAAGGTTGGCCAAGAGACTTACCTCGTCTCAAAGCTCACTTTCCAGCCGCAAATTCACTCTAAAGCCTTAACTCGGTGCCGAACAATCCGAAGCTAGTCCAATGTTGTATGAATCAATCAATATCAAAAGTTCATTCTAACTATTAAAGTGATTACCCAACCCCAATTAAAGGATCCCTAAAACTAATCCCTGGGCCCACGCGCCCGGATTCCTGAAATTTTCGAAGAAAGTCGTTACCCATAACCTCACAAACTCAAATATATAGTTTTCACTCAATTCCATAACCGTTTTCTTGGTTAAATCTCATTTCTATCAAAACCTAGGGTTATTCACCTAAACCTATTATTTTCACAAATGTTTTATGTTAAATCTACCCATAATCTATATATAAAACTCATATTGCATTAAAATTACTTACCTTAATTAGCTAGGTGGAAATTGATGTCATCCAATTTCACTCCTCTATTTGAGGTTATGAAAACGGTCTCTAGGCAGCATCTGCGGCTCGCTTATGCGAACCAAGGTCCGCTTCTACAGAAGTGCCGACGGCTGGCTGGTTTCGCTTCTGCGGCTCCATAGCTGCATCTGCGGACAGTGACTCATAGATGCGGTCTTCCCCTTAGTTGGCCCCCTCGCTTCTGTGACAAGCGGCTCATTTCTGCGAGACCGCTTTAGCGGTGAGTGCGCCGCAACTGCGACCCCATTTCGCTTCTGCGATCGTCTTCTTCGCACCTACGCCTCCGCAGGTGCGGTCCCTTCGACGCTTCTGCGATCACTGGGCAGCCTGTGAAATGCCGCTTATGCGGTCCATGGCTCGCTTATGCAAGCTCGCACCTACGGCGATCCCTCCGCAGGTGCAATCACATAAGAAACCTGGTGCTTCAACTGTCCTTCCAAGTCCAAATGAGTTCCGCGCCTCATCCGATTAACACTCGAGGCCCCCCCAGGTCCCGTCCAAATATACCAACAAGTCTGAAATCATGAAACGAACTCACTCGAACCCTTGGAACGCATATAACAACATCAAAACTACGAATCACACCCCAAACCAAATTGAATCAACTTATGAACTTCAAGTTCTTTCAACTTACTCCGAACACGCCGAAACAAACTTAAACTACTCTGGATGGCACCAAATTTTTCATGCAAATCTCAAATCACCATACGGAACTATTTTCGATCTCGGAAACCCAATTGGACCCCGATAGGACCAAATCTTACTTCAAACCAAATTTAAAGAACTTTAAAACCTTCAAAATGCCAACTATCAATATTAAGCGCCGAAACGCTCCCGAGTCATCCAAAAGTCGATCTGCACACAATCATCATATGAACCTATTGGAATCATCAAATCTCAATTCTGAGGTCGTTTAGTCAAAACGTTGAGCAAAGTCAAACTTAGCCCTTTCTACCAACCTTAAGGATACAAGTGTATTGATTTCAACCTGAACCCTTCCAAATCTCGAACTAACCATCCTCGCAAGTTATAAAATAATAAAAGCACATACACGGAGTCTTATTTAGGGGAATGAGGTTCTAGAAAGCAAAACGACCGGTAGGATCCGATGAAAATTTGGAGATTTCCTCAATTCTGACTTCGGACAGCTTATTTCAGCAGGAATTTTCGATCGCTCAAGGTTTTTCGGTGATTACGTAGGTTCAATCATTTTCTAGGGTTTGCATGTTCTCAATACCTTACTTCTTCGGGTTCTAGAAGAAGGCTGGTGACATCTTTCTGGACTATATTTCTCGAGATTGTGTAGATTTTTCCTTGCATGCAATTAGTATTTTTTAAATATATATTTTGCCTGAAAATTTAGTGTGAAGCTACTCGTTTATCTCTAGTCTTTGGCTATTGTTGTATTTCATACTATGGGTAGTGTAACGACCCACCTGGTTATTTTGCTTTCTAGATTTCTGTTCTCCTAAATAAGACTTTCCGTATGTGCTTTTACTGTTTTATGACCTGCGGGGATGGTTAGTTCAAGATTTGGAAGGGTTCGGGTTGAAAAGGAACACTTGGTTCCTTAGTTTGGCTTTAAAGGGCTAAATTTGACTTTGGTCAACATTTTGAGTAAACAACCTCGAAATCGGGATTTGACGGTTCCAATAGGTTCGTATGACGATTTTGGACTTGGACGTATGTTCGGATCGGGTTTTGGATGACCCGCGAGCGTTTGGCGCTTAATGTTGAAAGTTGGCTTATTGAAGGTTTAAAAGTTCTTTGAATTTGGTTTGGAGTAGGTCTTGGTGTTATCAAGGTCTGTTTGTGATTCGAGCCAGGGAACAGTTCTGTATGGTGATTAAGACTTGCATGCCAAATTTGGTCCCATCCGAGTAGTTTAAGTATGAATTGTCGCGTTCGGAGTAAGTTGGAAGAATTTGAAGTTGTTGATCCTGTTGGTTTTGGGTTGCGATTCTTAGTTTTAATGTTGTTTCCTGCGTTCTATGGTGAGACGAGTCCGTTTATGTTTAAAAACTTATTGGTATGTTTGGACGGGCCTCGGGTGTAATCCGAACGATGCACGGATCGATTTAGAGCTCAAAAGGGCTGCTGGTGCACCAACTCTGGTGCCCGCACTGGCGTGCTTTTGGCCACAAGTGCGACCCCGCAGATGCAAGCTCTTTGCCGCAGAAGCGACTTTGGGCAATTGGCCAGTGGTCTGCAGAAGCGGAGAAGCATGCGCAGAAGTGGCCTCACTTCTGCGACGAGTAGCCCGCAAGTGCGAGGGAGGCCCCAGATGCGCTTCACCATCCGCAGAAGCGGGATCCCGTCTGTAGAAGCGAAGACAGCTAGCCTAAGCATTTCTGCAGAAGTGGACCTTGTTCCGTAGAACCAGTGCCGCAGATGCGACCCTTGGACCGTAGATGCGGAAGTCCTGGAGGTAGAAGGCTTCATTTATTACGGGACTTAAGCCATTTCTAACATATTTCTCTCACTTCTTGGGCGGTTTTGGAGCTTCTTAAGAGGGTTTTTCACCTAGCGATTTGGAGGTAAGTAGTTTCTATCCAATGTGAGTTAAATACATAGATTATGGATAGATTTTAACATATAAATTTGTGAAAATTATGGGTTTAGATGAATAACCCTAGGTTTTTGATAAAAATGGGATTTACCCACGAAAATAGTTATGGAATTGGATGAAAATTACATATTTGAGTTCGTGAAGTAATGGGTAACAAGTTTCTTCAAAAAATTTCGATATCCGGGCGCGTGGGCCCGGGGATGAATTTTAGGAAATCTTCCAACTTGGGTTGGGTAATTACTTTAATAGTTAAATTATGAACTTCGGAACATATATTGATTAATTTATAACATTTGACTAGTTTTGGATTTTTTGGCACTAGGTTAAGGCTTTAGAGTGAACTTGAGGCCGGAAAGCGAGCTTTGAGATAAGGTAAGTCTGTTGTCTAACCTTGTAAGAGGAAATTTACCCCGTAGGTGATTTAATATGTTATTTGCTTCTAGTTGTGAGGGCTACGTACGCACGAGGTGACGAGAGTCCGTGCGTAGCTACTAATTATGCTTATGTCCGGGTAGTTTAGGACCCGCATCAAGAAATACTTGTAATGTTTACACCCTACTTGTTAATTAAAGTGCCTAAATTATATTGAAACTTGATAAAGGAATTGTAAAAGATCGAATTTCACTTACTTGAGTGTTGGCGGGTTACTTGACCATTAAAGAAATTGTGCTTCTTTACGTATTAGCTTTGTTATAACTTCTAAATCGGATGTTAATAAAGTATCCTCTCTTTTTGTGGAGCGGGCCGAACGCCTCGACAGTAGAAAGATGCATATATGGTTCGTGTCACACGACCCTCGGTAGTGTACACGTTATTCTAGATCAGGCCGTACGACCTCGGCATAATCGTGCGTGTCAATACTTGGAGTTTAATTATATATTTGATGTTATTCCATGGCTTGAGATGTTAAAATGATATCAGACAAATTAATTTGGGATTTATCATGTGTGAAAGAATTATTTATTTCCTGTTTGTTATTGAATTATTGTAATTATATATATAACGCATGCTTATTTAGAACTTCTGTATTTTACTATTAACCCATAGTAATTGTCGATGTCGACCCCTTGTCACTACTTCTTCAAGGTTAGACTTGATACTTACTGGGTACATGTTATTTATGTACTCACGCTATATTTCTGCACTAATCGTGCAGGATCTAAGGCAGGTGCATCTGGCGATCACACCGGCGTGCATCCTCGTTATCCTGAGGCCTACTGGTGATCTGCTTCCTGAGCCGTTCTGCAGCACCTAGAGTCTCTCTTTGCAATTATTTTTCTGTCTATTTTCATTTTAGATAGTAGTTAGAGTTTTGTATATTCTAAGAGTGCTCATACACTTATGGCACTAGGTCTTGGCACACACATTAGTGGACTTATGGTTTTAGAGTGTTATTATTATTATGATTGCTCTTAGTTGCTTTCGTTTTATTTATTTAAATCTGCTGCTTCTGTATTTTTAATCAATGGGAATTTAATTACTTGGAACCTTATTAAAAAGATTAATCACGTAGTTAGTTTACTATTGGCTTGCCTAGCGACGATGCTGGGCGTCATCATGGCCTATAGGAGAAATTGGGTCGTGATAGGTAGCCTCACGGACAAAACTAAACCTTCATCTACCACCAACGGTTTTGCTCCATTTACCCTATACCCTTGTCACCGTTTCTATATCCACCAATCTGACAATCCTGACAGTCAATTAGTATATGTGCATTTCAATGGGTGTGGTTTTGCTCTTTGGCGTAGTAGTATGATCACTTCTCTCTCTGCAAAGAATAAACTTAGTATATTGGATGGGTGTGGTTTTGCTCTTTGGCATAGTAGTATGCTCACTTCTCTCTCTTCGGTGTTCCTTTTAATTTTACCAAATATAATGAGTATTTTACTTTTGTGTTATATATAGCTTATGTGTGCCCATATTTAGTAGCTTTAAAGTAGTGCTAATCTGACAGATAAAAGATATTACAAATATGAGTTTTTAATTTCTAAATTTTGAATGATAAAAAGATATATAGTTTACTACAACTTTGATGTTAATGGGATTTAGATAAAGAAATCTATGTAAAATAAAATTTTAATTGCTTTTGAAACGTAAATATTGGGATTCTCAATATTATTCAAAGACGGAAAATTTTAATAATGAAAATTATAGTTGAATTTAATATCTCAGATATTAGGAAAACAGCTAAATGACCAATCCTACATATTACGAAAATATTTAAAGTACTATTTTATCCAGTGTTAACTCTATTTTCAAAGGGTAAAAAAGGCGAACGACATTTCGCTAAGAGCCTTCGTGCTTTTAATATAGTATAGATAATATTAAGAAGTTACATCAACATTTTTAACAATATATTTGAGTTATAAAATAAAAATTAAATAAAAATTAAATAAAAAAATATAAGTTTATGAAAATAATAATGTTGGTCGAAAGAGGACTTTCTATATATTTAAGTAACCATTTCTAATTGCTTTTAATGAATTTTAAAGTCCTACGATATAGGACTTCATACATAAATGAAAAGAGGCCTTTTTTCGTACTTTCAGAGTATACGCAACTATGTGTCTATCCCACGTGCAATTATAATGTGTCATTTTAAAAGTATTTATTTAATTTGATGTTGAGTGACTGTAACAAACCGGTTGGTCGTTTTGCTCCCTAGATCCTCCTTTTCCTAAATAAGATTTCCCGTATATGTTTTTACTGTATTGTGACTTGCGGGGATGGTTAGTTCGGGATATGGAAGGATTTGGGCTGAAATCGGAACACTTGGTTCCTTAATGTTGGCTAAAATGGGCTAAGTTTGACTTGAGTCAACATTTTTAATAAACGACTTCGGGACCGGGATTTGACGGTTCCAATAGGTTCATATGATGATATGGACTTGGGCCTGTGTTCAGATCGGGTTTTGGATAACCCGGAGTGTTTCAGCTTAATATTGGAAGTTGGCACATTGAAACTTCTAAAGTTCTTTAAATTTGATTTGGAGTAGGTTTTGGTGTTATCGAGGTCCGTTTGGGATTTCGATCCTAAGAATAGTTTCGTATGGTGATTTAATACTTGCACTCAAAATTTGGTGTCATTCCGAGTAGTTTAAGTATGATTCAGCGCGTTCAGAGTAAGTTGGAAGAACTTGAAGTTCATAAGTTGATTCGATTTGGTTTGGGGTGCGATTTTTAGTTCTGGTGTTGTTTTCCGCGTTCTGAGGGTTTGATCAAGTCCATCTCATGATTTCAAACATGTTGGCTCGTCGTGCCGTCTGGATGGTTCCGACAGATCATGAGAGGATCAGGAAATTTGTTGATGGCCTTAACTATCATCTCCGTATTCTTATGACCAGAGAGAGAGTTTTGGGTGCTACGTTTGAGGAGGTGGTTGATATCGCTCGCAAGATTGAGACGGTTCGTCGTCAGGAGCGAGAGGAGAGGGAGGTCGATCAGGCGGTGGCCAGGCTCGTTTCTATGCTATTCTAGGCAGGACAGAAGCCATTGCTTCAGATGCTGTCATTACAGGTATTGTTTCAGTCTGCCACAAAGATGCCTCTGTATTATTTAATCCCGATTCCATCTATTCTTATGTCCTCATATTTTGCTCATTATTTGGGTACGCCCCGGGAGTTTTTTGCTTTACCTGTTCATGTGTCTACCCCGGTGGGCGATACTGTTGTTGTAGACCGTGTGTACCGGTCATGTGTGGTGACTATTGGGGGTCTGAAGACACGAGTGGACCTATTGCTATTGAGCATGGTGGATTTTGATGTCATTTTGGGAACGGATTGGTTATCTCCGTGTCGTGCTATTCTAGACTGTCATGCTAAGACAATCACTTTAGCTATGCCGGGTGTACCGCGGATCGAGTAGCGTGGTGTGACTGATTATGTTCCTAGTAGAGTGATATCGTTCTTGAAGGCCCAGCGTATGGTTGGGAAGGGTTTCCTTTCATATCTAACATTTGTGAGAGATGTTGGAGCTGAGACTCCTAGCATTGATTATGTTCCAGTTGTGAGGGATTTTCCCGATGTATTTCCTGCAGACCTGTCAGGCATGCCACCGGACAGGGATATTGATTTTGGTATTGACCTAGTGCTGGGCACTCAGCCCATTTCTATTCTGTCGTATCGTATGGCACCAGCAGAGTTGAAAGATTTGAAGGAGCAGCTTTAGGAACTCCAAGATAAGGGGTTCATTCGGCCTAGTGTGTCACCTTGGGGTGCACCGGTTCTGTTTGTGAAGAAGAAGGATGGCACAATGAGAATGTGCATCGATTATAGGCAATTGAACAAGGTAACAATTAAGAACAAGTATCCTTTGCCTCGTATTGATGGTTTATTTGACCAGCTTCAGGGAGCGCGAGTGTTCTCCAATTGATCTCCGTTCGGGTTATCACTAGTTGAAGATCAGGGATTCAGATATTCTTAAGACTGCTTTCAGGACTAGATATGGTCACTATGAGTTTCTTTTTATGTCTTTCGGGCTAACCAATGCCCCAGCAGCGTTCATGCATTTGATGAACAGTGTATTTCGGCCTTATCTAGATTCGTTCGTTATTGTATTCATTGATGATATTCTGGTGTACTCGCGTAGTCAGGAGGAGCACGCGGAGCATTTGCGAGTTGTATTCAGAGATTGAGGGAGGAGAAGCTTTATGCAAAATTCTCTAAGTGTGAGTTTTGGCTCGGTTCAGTAGCTTTCTTGGGGCACGTAGTGTCCAGCGAGGGTATTCAGGTTGATCCAAAGAAGATAGAGGCGGTTCACAGTTGGCCTAGACCGTCCTCAGCCACAGAGATTCGTAGCTTTCTTGGGTTGGCAGGCTATTATCGCCGGTTTATTCAGGGATTCTCATCCATTGCATCGCCCTTGACCAAATTGACTCAGAAGAGTGCTCCATTTGTAGGTCGGACGAGTGTGAGGAGAGCTTTCAGAAGCTCAAGATAGCCTTGACCACAGCTGCAGTATTGGTTTTTCCATCAGCTTCAGGTCCATATACCGTGTATTTTGATGCTTCGAGAGTTGGGATTGGTTATGTATTGATGCAGGAGGGTAGAGTTATTGCTTATGCTTCTCGTCAGTTGAAGCCCCATGAGAAGAAGTACCTCGTTCATGATTTGGAGCTGGCTGCCATAGTTCATGCATTGAAGATTTGGAGGCATTACTTGTATGGCATATCTTGTGAGTTGTTTACTGATCATCGCAGCCTTCAGCATTTGTTCAAGCAAAAGGATCTTAATTTGAGGCAGCGAAGATGGTTGGAGTTGCTCAAGGATTATGATATCACTATGTTGTACCATCGGGGAAAGGCCAATGTGGTGGCCGATGCTTTGAGCCGAAAGGCAGTGAGTATGGGGAGTTTGGCATATATTCCAGTTAGGGAGAGACCCCTTGCAGTTGATGTTCAGGCCTTGGCCAATCGGTTTGTGAGATTAGATATTTCGGAACCTAGTTTGGTGTTGGCTTGTGTGGTTTCTCAGTTTTCCTTATATGATCGCGTCAGAGGGTGCCAGTATGACAATCCGCATTTGCTTGTCCTTAGGGACAGAGTTCAGCATGATGATGCCAGAGATGTGACCATCGGCGATGATGGAGTGTTGAGGATGCAGGGCCGGATTTGTGTGCCCAATGTGGATGGGCTTCGGGAGTTGATTCTGGAGGATGCCCATAGCTCGCGGTATTCCATTCATCCAGGTGCCGCGAAGATGTATCAGGACTCGAGACAGCACTATTGGTGGAGAAGAATGAAGAAAGATATTGTGGGATTTGTAGCTCGGTGTCTCAACTGTCAGCAGGTAAAATATGAGCATCAGAGACCGATAGCTTGCTTCAGCAGATGGTTATTCCCGAGTGGAAGTGGGAGTGGATCATATGGACTTTGTTGTTGGACTTTCATGGACTTCGAAGAAGTTCGATGCTATTTGGGTGATTGTGGATCGGCTGACCAAGTCCGCGCACTTCATTCCTGTGGTACTACCTATTCTTCAGAGCGATTTGCAGGGATTTATATCCGGGAGATTGTTCGGCTGCATGGTGTCCCAGTTTCAATCATTTCAGATAGAGGTACTCAGTTTACTTCGTAGTTTTGGAGAGCCGTGCAGAGAGAGTTGGGTACTCAGGTGGAGATAAGCACAACTTTTCATCCTCAGACGGACGGGCAGTCCGAGCGTACTATTCATATGTTGGAGGACATGTTGCGTGCATGTGTTATTGATTTCGGAGGTTCATGGGATAAGTTTCTACCGCTTGCAGAGTTTGCTTATAACAACAGCTTCCAGTCGAGTATTCAGATGGCTCCGTTTGAGGCTTTGTATGGGAGGCGGTGTAGATCTCCAGTTGGTTCGAGCCCGGCGAGGCTAGGCTATTGGGGACCGATTTGGTTCAGGATGCTGTAGAGAAGGTGAAAGTGATTCAGGAGAGGCTTCGTACAGCGCAGTCGAGGAAAAAGAGTTATGCTAATAGGAAGGTTCGAGATGTGTCCTACATGGTTGGTGAGAAGGTCTTGCTAAAGGTTTCGCCCATGAAGGGTGTTATGAGATTCGGGAAGAAAGGGAAATTGAGTCCTCTGTTCATTGGGCCGTTTGAGGTGCTTCGGAGGATTGGGGAGGTGGCTTATGAGCTTGCTTTGCCACCCAGCTTGTCGAGTGTGCACCCGGTATTTCATGTTTCTATGCTCCGGAAGTATATTGGGGATCCATCTCATGTTTTGGACTTCAACATGGTTCAGTTGGATGATGATTTGACCTATGATGTGGAGCCAGTGGCTATTTTGGCTCGTCGGGTTCGGAAGTTGAGGTCAAAGGATATAGCTTCAGTGAAAGTGCAGTGGAGAGGTCGGCCCGTGGAGGAGGCTACCTGGGAGATTTAGCGAGAGATGCGGAGCAGATATCCTCACCAATTTGAGGCTTCAGGTATGTTTCTTGACTCGTTCGAGGACGAATGTTTGTTTAAGTTGGGGAGGATGTGACGACCCGGCCAGTCGTCTCATGAGTTACCGCTCCGTTTCCCCCCATTTCTGCTTCATTATGCTTCGTTATCCGTGTTTTATGTGATCAAGTTGAGTAGTTTGCGTTCGGAGTGGATTTGGTAAGAAATGAGACACTTAGTCTCTTTTAAGGGTTTAAGTTGGAAAAGTCAACCGGATGTTGACTTATGAGTTAGAGGGCTCGGATGTGAGTTCCGATTAGGGCTGTATTGTGGTCCGAGCCCGGCCCGGACCCGCGGGCCAAACGGGCCAAATGGGCCGGTTCAAATGGGCTGGTCTCTAGTGGTGCAAAAGCCCATAGTGGGCCGATCTGGACTAAATAGCCTGTGAGCCAAACGGGCCCAACAGCTATTTTTTTTTTAAAAAAAAATATTTCTTTTTTTAAAACGGGGCCAACGGTCAGATTTTTAAAATCTAGCCGTTGGCCTTTAATTTTTAGCCGTTTGGAAGTTCAAAAAATAGTCATTTGGCCCCCAAACTTTGTTTTAACCCCAAACTTTCTATAAATACACTTTTTCCCTATTCTCAACTATAAATACCCCCTCATTCTTTCATTTTTACTCACAAATTCATCAATCTCTCTCTAAATTTCTTCCATAATTGCTTACTTTATTATTGCAATTTCGTGAAAAATTGTGAAGTTGGTGAATTTTGAAGTGTCATCAAGTCTTCAACGATATTCAATTTTCAAGAAGTTGTTCGTCAATTCGGTAAACTCGTTCCAACTCTTAAGTTTTAATATTATAGTTTTGTTTGTTTTATTTAGTATAATTATAATTAATATGGACTTTTCTTTGAAAAAAATATTTGGTGGTAAGGGTAAGGAAAAATCTAAAATTGGTGAATCTAGTCGCCAAGCTACTACTCCTCCCCTTGTTACCCGTCCTCCTCCACCTGTTATTCTTGACAGTGATAACCCTTGTTTTCAATTTTTCGATAGTCAATTTTGCCAGGATGTTGCACCAGGTCAACAATTAGGTGAAGAAGTTATGAATGCTCTTTATCCTAATCAAACTATCTTTGAAAATGATGAGGAAAATGATGATTTAGATGAAACGCATCCGGATTTAGATGATACATCTACTAGTCCTGTTAATAACCCAACTGATGCCCCACCTGACCCTCCTGTTGTAACCCCTACTTTTAATAGAAAACATTCTAAACGGCCCGAAACATCTCTTATTTGGCACTTTTTTACTCAACTAAGAGAACAAAATAAGGCTAAGTGTAAAACTTGTGGGTCTTTGATGGCTCATAAATATACTGGCAACCGTAACGGTACGGGTAGTTTGACTATATACATATGGAAATACCCTAGAGATAAAGCTAGATATTTACAAATGAAAGCTGCGGAAGAGGGGACAAGTGGAGATACTACGGTTCACCCTAGTAAATGTTCAAATCTAGTTCAACAGGGAATTAACACTGTTACCGGTAGCATTTTATATTATGATCCAAATAAAGATCGTGAAGAATTGACAAAAATGGTTACTGTTACGTGCTTACCCTATAGTTTTCCTTCTAACCCTCATTTTGTGCATTATATTAGAAGAGTTTATAATCCTACTTATAAAGGATGGCCTCGCGTAACCATAAAGAGCGATATTTATAAAAATAAACATGAATATGAACAATATTTGCGCTATTTATTTACTCATATAGATTGTCGCATTGTTATTACTACTGACATTGGTAGAAGTGGTAATGACTGTGATTATCTAACTATTACAAGTCATTGGATAGATTAGGAGTGGATAATGCAAAAGCGCATTATTGCTTATAGAATAATTAATTCACGCCACACAGGTAAGTTTATTGCTAACACAGTTGCAGATATTTTAGAGATAAAATAATGTCGGTTTCAATGGATAATGCTTCTAGTAACACTAATGCTATAGGCTTGCTTACAACTACACTAAATCCTGCATTTAGTAATATTTTTCATGTTAGATGTATTTTTCATATTTACCATTTAATCGTCGGTGATGGTATGAAAGTTTTAAATGTAGAAATTCAAAAGATATAATTGGCTTTTTTATTCAAACCGCAGAAGTAGACTTAGAGACTATTTTTAAAAATGTGATGAATTTGGCCTTAGAGAAAGAAAGGTTCCTAAACCTTGTCCGACTAGATGGAATTACATGTATGAAAGTTTAGTTGTTGCATATGAATATAGAAACCCAATAAGCACAACATATAACGCTCGTGTAGGTGATGATGATGATGATGATGATGATGAGCACCTTACAAATCAAGATTGGACTAATGTTAAAATGCTGGTAGACTTTTTAGAACAATTTCATGTTGCTGCAAATGAATTATCTGGGCAATATTATCCTGCTATTTCTAACTGTTTAGTTTATATTGCAGCACTTGCAAATTTATTTACTCAATTTTCAGAGGGTGGGGTAATTTATCAACAAGCTATTAATTCTATGAAAGCTAAGTTTAAAAAATATTTTTTCCCTATCCCCCCTATTTTTGGTGTTGCTGCAGTGTTAAATCCTACAATGAAATTAGGAGGTCCTCACTTTTGGTATTCAAAAATTTATAATGCTTTGTCACTTTCAGCTGAGGAATTTGCTACACTTGGAGATGCAAAAGCTTCAATTAAAATAAATGCTCAAACAATTTATAATGCTTATCAACTTGCCTTAGATCATGCTAGACCAAATATTTCAACTCCTACTTCGTCTAGTTCGCAATCATCTAAAAGAACTGCAGGCCTAAAAGCCCTTAGTTCTTGGACGGAGTTCAGGGGTTCTCAAGGTGATAATATTGGTGATAGTTCACAACTAAATTAGCTTCAAGTTTATTTGTCGCAGGGACTTGAATCAAAGAATCCCGATGGCTCCTTCGATGTTTTGGAATGGTGGAAGGACAAACAAAAACACTATCCGGTTCTTTCAAGGATGACTCGAGATATTTTAAGTGTTCAAGCTTCAACAGTGGCATCGGAGAGCGCTTTCAGTCAAGCGAGACTTCAAATCGGTGATCATAGAGCGTTTATGAGGGAGAGCTTGGAAAAATCAGTACTCTTTAGAGATTGGATCCGTTCGGAAAGAAGAAATTTTGGACTTGTAGAATCACAACTGGAGATAGACGAAGATTATGAAGAAATGCTAGCGGAACTTGCGCTGGATGCTGCTTTGCCCGGAAGCGGTGATGAACAAGCTTCTTTTCCATCACCACCAACGGAAATTCCTCCGGACCTTAAAGGATTTATGAGATTTGTTAGAGATAATACATAGACTAATAAGTAACTTGTATTTTGGCACATCTTCCTTAGTTTTTTTTTCCTTTTAATGGTGGTATTAGTACCTTGTTGTGCTCATTCCACTGGGGGGAGGAAGACTAAGAAAGATATTGTCATTTTTTGTTAATGTCATAATAATAAAAATTATAAGACATTCCCTTGAATATTTCTTTGCAATTTATTTTGTGTTTAAATTTGATATAGTATATATATTACTGGCTATATTCTTGCTATATTTTTCTAGTGCTTTGTGGATATTATCCACAGTTTCTTGTCCATGAATATGGCCTTCCTTGGTTATTTGGAGGAATTTACTCCAAAAACTTTGTATAAAAAATTCTGTTTAAGCAGGGAAACCCCCTACTTGTTTGGCTAACTTCTATATCCCATATCATAATCCATGGGATTGAAAATTCTATAAAGAAATACATGAGAGCCATCCCTTCAAAGAATATATTATCTTTTTGTAAAGCTATTAGTTTTGGTGATATTTCTACCCATTGAGAATATAAACTCCGAAGAATTTCTGGTAATATCTCCATTGATGGACCATATAAAATCCACCAGTCGCAAAACCAATTTGGTAGAAAAAGTTTTATGAAAACTTTGGATATAATCCCAATAATTAAATTTGACAGGAATCTTTTGTTCTGGATGGATATAATCTATTTCTTTCAACGTACTAATTACCCATTCATCTGAAGGAATAATCTTTTTTGATTATTATTTTAGAAAAGTTATAAACTTTTTTTGTAGTAGAAGGATAAAAATGCTGAATTTCAGCTGAACCAGTTGATAATAATATCAACTTGTAATTCATTCTGTAATTATAAGCAGTTGAGGCAAAGATGCCGTATCGAAGTATCTGACCATTATTTGCCAAGGATTATCCTTCCATTTAAGGTCAGATTGTTCCAAAAGAATTATTAATTCTTTTTGTGAGCTTTGGCTATAAACCTCATTTCCTTCATAGCCTTCTTCTGTTAAGGCCGCTGAGTATGAAGGGGGGTTATTACCCTCCTTTTTGGACTTTATAAATTCCATAAATTCCTTATACATGGGGTGGTCAGTATTAACCCCCGAACTTTCTGCTATATTAGTATTTATAAATTTTTGGTTGCCAATTTGGGCGAGGATATTACCTCTGCCTCTTCCAGTTCCTCTTTCCCTACCTCGAGGGGGGCACATATTGTGGTCTCATCTACAAAATGAAATGGAAGGAATTATGAATCCAAATATTCTCTAGTAAGAAAATCAGGGAAGTTATTAATACTACCCTTTCTATAAATAATTTCGAAATCAAATGGAGCTAGTAATGCTTGCCATCTTGCAAACATTTGTTTCGAAACATCATGCTTAAAATCTTTATTAAAGATAAATCTAGCTGCATGACAATCAGTTTTTATTAAAAACTTTTAATTATATAAATCAGTCTGAAACTTTAATACACATTTAACTATAGCTAAAATTTCTTTAGCTACAGTCGCGTAATTTTTCTGAAAATTATTCCATTTCCCAGAATAAAATTGGATCAGATATTCCTGTTTATTACTAGGACATATCTGCTTCAAAATTCCACCATAACCTATATCAGAAGCATCTGTTTCAACTACTTTATCCCAATTAGGATTAGCAAGTGTTAAACATGGAAGATTATTAACCTTCTGCTTAATAATTTTAACAGCATCAGTATGATTATTAGTCCAGGGCTTTTGATTCTTTTTGAGTCTATCATAAAGAATAGCGATATCTCTGGCTAAATCCTTTATAAAAGGAGAAATATAATTAAGACTACTCAAAAATCTCTGCAATTGAGTTTTGTTAGTTATAACATCAAGAAATTTAGAAGCAAATTCAATGCTTCGATTAATAGGAATTATCTTCCCTTTTTCAGTATTATGACCTAAAAATCTAATATTAGTCTGAAAAAGATTCATCTTTGGTTTAGAAATAACCAACCCATTTTGTATAATAACTTTTTTAAATATTTCTAGGTGCCGAAAATGACTTTCAATATTTTTTGAAAATACCAGATTATCATCTATATAAACTATTATGAAATTAGTATAAGATATAAAGATATCATCCACAATCTTCTGAAATTCAGAAGGAGCATTTTTCAAACCAAAAGGCATAACATTCCACTCATATTGACCCATTGAGACATTAAAAGCAGTTTTATATCTATTTGATTCATCTATTTGAATCTGCCAATAGCCTGATTTTAAATCAAACTTTGAGAATATAATCGCATCATGTAATCTATCCAATAAATCCTTTTTATTAGGGATGGGATATCTAATCCATTTTAGCGTCTTATTAAGGGGCTTATAGTTTATAACAAGTCTAGGAACACCACGTTCCTGTTCTGCATGTTTATTAACATAGAAAGCAGTACAAGACCATTTGGACTTTGAAGGCTTTATTAAACCTTTCTCTATTAGAGAATCAATTTCCTTTTTGCATAATTCCAAATATTCGGAATTTATTTGGCATGGCCTAGCTTTAGTTGGGATATTACCCTCTGAAAAGCTTTTTTCATAAGGAAGACTTACTATATGACGTTTTCTGTTCCAAAATTGATTTGGATGATTACCACATATCTGTAAAGAAAACTGATTCTTTATTGAATCAATTTTTTCTATTAGTTTTGGAGCTTTCAAATCTTGTTCTATAGTAAGACTGCAAATTTCATTTCCAGAAAATCAATCTGTTTATTTTTTGCGGTAATATTATTAGAAATAATTTCATTCAAAAAATTTTGAATTGGTTGAGTTATAAACTCAAAAGTAATAGGTTTACTTTTATAAGTACCTGCAAAGCTATGAGTATCCCAGTTAGTAAAAGGCATAATTTTATGAAAAAATGGCACACATAATATTATATCCTGATGAATGTCTTTTATTAGAACAAAATTTTCAGGAATGCAAATATTATTTTTACAAATAAATATTTTAGGTAATTTATAAGTAATACCCATATACTGACCACTAGCATTTTTTAACCTATGTGTAGTTTTATAAAAATATCTAGAAGGTATTATTCTTTCTTTTATACAATTTAAATCTGCACCGCTATCAAATAATGCAACAAACTCTTTTTTTGAAATTATAATCAATCAAAAGAGTTACCTTTATTAGAAACTTTTATGTAGAAAAGAACTGTAATTTCTGCAAAAATTCATTGTCATGAATATTAACAGTTCCTAAAAAGTTATCTATTACTTCTTTATTAGAAGTACTGGGACCTAATTCTAATTCAGTAATGTCAGTACTGAATTCTAAATTTGGGGTCATCTGAGGATTTTCTAACTTAATAATCCTCTTATCTAAGGCTATATTAGAAGCCTTTAAATTCGAGACTTCATTCTTGAGATTATTAATCTCCTCCTTCAAGTCTTGAACAGTGGTTGGCCTATCAATGGCCTGGGGTTTTTCTTTTAAAATCTTCTTAATATCAGAAATTGTATAGGGACCCTTTTGAGAAGGAATTTCTTCAACTGCAGAATCCTTAGGACTATTATCCCTAATGGGATCTATTCTATCTATAATTTGGGATCTTAACTCAGGATCCTTAATAACTCTAAGGAGTTCTAATAAACTATCATTGGTAAGGACGTTAATATCTAGATCCTTAAACTGCGAATAAATATTATAAAATTCATCCTCTGTGCTATTATTACAACACTGGCCTTGTTTACAAGGTTCACATTTTGTTTCTGACGAAGAATAATATTCTTCATTCTGTAACACCTTCAAATCTTCATCGGTTGAAGATTCTGTGTCACTGCAATCTGGGGATGAATTTAATAGGATCTTATATAACGAATCCTTAATGTTATAATCTAAATCAAGGTTTTTGATCTTATCCTTAACCTTGCAATCTTTAGCGTAATGGCCTACTTTACCACACTTATAACAGGCATTGGGCTTAACGGATTTAATAAAATCCTTCTTCCTCTTATAACTAGACCTTCTCTTCTCGGTCTTTTCCCTTCTTTTTTCAGGATTCATTCTCTTTTTTCTTTTGTATCTATAAGGTTCTTTCCGGTCCTTCTTCTTTCTATGAGGTTTCTTAATTTTGGGGATATCTATGGTAAATTGTTCACAGAATTCTCCTAATTGTTGTCTCTCATTTAGACGATGCTTCTTAATTTCTTGGTTTAGCTTGATCTCATTACAAAGAGATAAACCTTCTTGAGTGCATACGCTAATTAACTTACCATAAGTATAACTATTATAATCTATACTCATAGCAGTACCTCTAAGGGTTTTTCTAATTCTTTCAGCAAATAAAGTGGGAAGTCCATCTATAAACTTAGACTTCCAGTGAGTGCTATTGCGCTCTGGTAATTCCATTACTCTAGAAAGGAATACATCTTTATACCATCTAAACTCTGTAAGTGTATGACACCTAAGATTTTGAAGCATTGTTCTAATGGTCTCACTGTTATCTGACCATCTACCTGAAAAATGTTCTATAATGTTGAAAACTAAAGAACAGACTATGTTTTGAACATTCTGTCCATTTTCTATCTTAACAGCTCCTAAGATATCTGCTCTTTGACTATTAGTCAAATAATTATCCCACCAGCCTTTCAGTTGGCCAGTAAACCCAGCAATAATCATATCAGCAATAGCTTTTTCAGAATTATTATTTACCTTACAAATAGTACTATACATAAGCATTCTATGTACCTGAATATAAATCTGTCTATCTGTGAAACCATCTATGTTCCATTCATAGATTTCCTTACCACTATAACTTTGTGAGAAGTAATTGGGCTCAGGTTCTTCTAGTAAAACATCCTGAAGGGTCGGTCTATGATAGTAGTACATCCTTTGTACTGGTTTTCTAGCAAACTTCTCTGAGATTTTATTAATCTCATCAGAAAGTTTTTCCTTTCTTTCTTCGCTAGATAAATTTTCTAAATTTAAAGGAATAATCCTAAATACTTCAAATTTCTTATTAAGAAGTTTCTCCAAGTCATCGAGACTTTTTAATTTAAAGTCTTTGACTTCTGGAGGGGGTTGGATACTGTCAGTCGCTATTTGCTCCTTACCTTTTATAGTATCCGTGGTACTAATTTTTTGGACTTCTGCTATAAGCTTGTCCAATCTATCACTGATAGAAGCTATCGAAGAAGATATTTGCTTGGCAGGAGAATCCCAAGAAGGTAATACAGAGCAAATTAATATCGAAGAAATTGAAGAATTTTTACAAAACATGAAAGAGAATACGGAAGAATCTTCAACGTCAAAAAATGACAAAGGCAAAGGAGTTGCTGGAAAATAATTGAAAGGCCCCATTTCTTAATTATTGGGGTAATAGAAACAAAATAACTTTAATAGAGCACCCGACCCTACCATATAGCATTGTCGGGAATCTACTTTAATAAAGTAGTTTATCATTTTCTTTTTCCTTTTTAATTGTCGGCATGATTGTAATTATTTTGTCGGCCATTTTACTGTACATTTTAACTTTTAATCCATTATATAAGGATCCATAGGCTATCAGATTTTCATAAGCTTTCTTTAGGCGTTCTCTCTCTAGTCTCTTCATCTTATAAAAATTTATGTAATCAGTTGATATTAACAAAGCCAATATGCATAAAACTATATTTCTTTCTATAAAGCATAATATCACGTTCATTCAATAATCGAACAGTTTGTTCGGAAGAATTCAAAGCAAGAGATTGCTCAGTTGTTTTTATCAGTTGTTTAGAAGATAATCTATTAAAGAATCCATAATCATAGATCGTATTAATAGGAACTTGGGGAATAGTCCATTTGTTTAACAAATCAAGATTTTGAGGTATATCTACCTCTTCAAGTCTAGTATTTTTAATACTTAACTCCCAAGGTTCATTTCTCCTGTCAATATCACTATCTTCAACAAGAAGTATAATTTCTCGTGTTTGCAATTTTTCATAGTTCTTTATATCATCAGAACTTTCCATAGATATGCTCGCATAAGTATCACTTTGCGGTTTCGATTGATTCTGTATATAATTTTGCAATGCCTCATATAATGGGCTTTCTTTAGGGATATCTCCCAAATTAATAGATCCTGATGAAGATGCTTCATCTTTTTGAGAGATTTTCTCATTCACAAGGGTTCTATTTCCCATTTGTGTGTGTATATATATATATATATACATACATACTATATATACTATATATACATATTATATATACTATATATATTTATATAGATATATATAAGCAATTTATATTAGTATATACATATATAGTTTACAAAAAATTTCCTAAGATGAAAAAAATAAAACAAAAAATAGTTCGGAATGAAAATGCCTGTTTAGGCCCGTTAGGCCCGTTAGGCCCGCGGGCCCGGCCCATTTAGCCCGGGACCATGTGGGGCTTAGGACCGCAGTGGGCCGGTTCCACTCATTTGGCCCGTTAGGCCCGGGACCGTTTGACCCGGGACCGCCTCAGCCCAGGCCCGGGCCCGGACCACAATAAAGCCCTAGTTCCGATGGTTCGGTTAGCTTCGGGAGGTGATTTATGACTTAGGAGTGTGGTCGGAATTAGTTTTGGAGGTCCGGTGTAGAATTAGGCTTGAATTGGTGGAGTTAGTATTTTGGCAATTTCCGGTTGTTAGGCGAGATTTTTATCCGAGGGTCGGAATGAAATTCCGAGAGTTGCTATAGCTTCGTTATGTCATTTGGGATGTGTGTGCAAAATTTCATGTCATTCGGACGTGGTTGGTTGGGTTTTTCATCAAAAGAGTAATTTAGAAGATTTTAAAATTTCTTAGGCTTGAATCCGACGCGAATTCGGTGTTGTGATGTTGTTTTGAGCGTTCCGAAGGTTGGAACAAGTTTGAATGATGTTATGGGATATGTTGGCATATTTGGTTGAGGTCCCAGTGGCCTCGGGTGAGTTTTGGGTGGTTAAACGGACTATTTCATCTTTGGAGAAATTGCAGATTTTTTTAGCTTCAGGGGTGCACCAGAAAATTTCTGGTGCGAGTAGTCCAGTTTGGAAACTCATATCTTATAATTTATAAGGAATCAGAAAAATTACAAAACATGAAAGTTGTAGCTCTTGTATTCTAGTTTCCAGAAAGTTAAACCATTCTGATTTGGATATTCTATGAGAAAGTTATGATTGATCGAAGTTGGCTGGTGGAGCAATTTCGACAGAATTTTCTGATGCACTTCAGAAACTCATATCTCGGAATATATAAAGAGTTATATAGTGTACAATCTATCAAATGAAAGATCTTCGAATCTGGTTTCTAAATCTTCAAACCGTTGGTCATTTGGATATTTCCACAAGGGGTTATGAGCGTTTTAACATAAGGTGTACAGCAAGGGAAAATGGTGAGAGGATGTACAACCTGCACAGCGCAAGGTACAACTCGATGAAGCTTGGGCATAATGTTTTTAAGTCTTCTTGTCCGCGATTTTGGGTATATTTTCACCCATAGTTGCTCATTTTTGGATGTTCTTGAAGGAAATTAACGAGGGATTCAAGGAGAATCGATTGGAGGTAAGAATTTCGGACCTAAAACTCGTTTATATTGTGAAATCCACCTAGAAAATCATTGAAGTCTTGCTAAAAATGGAAGAAATAGGGCTTGGGATTTTGAAATTCTAATTGGGTATTTGGAGGACCATTTGGGGTCGGATTTGAGAACTTTTGATATGTATGAACTCGTTGGGAGATAAGGAACCCGTTGATGTGAAAATTTCTGAGCTTCGAGAAGTGGGCCCGGGTCTCGGGTTTTGCTAATTTCGAAATTTTTGGTATTTTTTTATTGTTTTCGCTTGGGCTTTGTCCCCTCAGCATATTGTGACGTATTCGTTCTGATTTTGGATAGATTCGACGCGCATGGAGGCCAATTCGAGGGGCTGATATTGTACTATGTGATAGCCCGAGGTAGGGCTATATTGTGGTCCGGGCCCGAGCCTAAATGGGCCAAACGGGCCTGGGCTGAGGCGGTCCCGGGCCTAACGGGCCAAATGAGTGGAACCGGCCCACTGCGGTCCTAAGCCCACATGGTCCCAGGCTAAATGGGCCGGGCCCGCGGGCCTAAACGGGCTTTTTCGTTTCGGACTTTTTTTTTATCTAGAAAAATTTCTTGTACACTATATATATATATATATACACACACACACACACACACTAATATAAATTGTTAACCCTTAAACAACGCCTTAACCAACGGCTTAAAAACGGGTCCTGCGGAGGCCACCGGTTATGTTGCCATAATCAGAGATTACTTTCTAACTTAGAACTACCTGGGTTTAAACCTTTAACCTAAGAAATATCGGAATAGATACAGTAATCAAATTAATACTAAAGCATGCTTCAACAATAGTTCAAAAATCCTAAGTTTAACACCAACGTTTAGCTTATCATTTAGGCTAAATCTGTAAACAAGAAATTAAAATTAAAATACAAAAAAATAAAAATACCTGAGACCACTGAAGATGTAACCAAGTGGTTATTTTTTATTAATAAGCTAACTGATCTACAGAGGGATATTTACAACTGAAAGTAGGGAGAGTAAGAACTATCGGGAAGAAAAAGCATATCCTTAACTAAGTCCTAAGAGATCCTTATATAATGGACCTACTGAATAAAAGTCAAAAAGAAAACGATAAAATGACTGACAAGATAAAAAGAAAAAGTAAAAATGACAATCTACTTTATAAAAGTAGATCTGATTCCCGACACTATATCATGGTGGGATCTTCTACTTTATAAAAGCTGATTTGTTTTATTACCCCAATAATTCTTGAGTGGGGCCTTCAATTATTTCTTTCTAATTTCCTTTCCTTTGTCCTTTTTTGCCGAGGAAGATTCTTCCGCAGTTTCCTTTATTTTTTGTAAAAATTCTTCTAATTCTTCAATATTGACTTGCTCGGTGTTTTCTTCTTGAGATTCTCCTTCCAAGTAAATATCTTCATTAGTGGTTTTGCTTATTGACGCCATTGATATATCATCTGGCATTTCGGTATCAAAATTCTTTGAAAAATCCTGTCTGACTTCTGCCAGATATGAAGCTATAAGTTCTTCTTTTGATATTGCTCCTTTTTTCATTTACAATTTTCTGCTAATGTGAGTGAAAGGGCTGATTTCTTCTTTAGCATTATTATTGTTGTTTCTTTGTGAACTATAATTCTTGAGAGCTCTGTCAATATTATTCAGATATTCTTGTCCATGAAGTTGCCCTGTTTCTTTATTTATCAGAAGCATTTTACTCCAGAACTTTGTATAAAAAGTTTTATTGAGACAAGGTAATCCTTTATCAGTATAACCGATTTCAACATCCCATTTCATAATCCATGGGATAGAGAATTCTATAAAGAAGTACATAGGAGCCATTCCTTCGAAGAATATATTATCCTTCTGTAAACTTATTAATTTGGGCGATAATTCTACCCACTGAGTATATAAATTTTTATAATTTTCTGGTAAAATGTCTGTTGATGACCCATATAAAGTCCACCATTCACAGAACCAATTTGGTAAACTTTGTTCGAAAATATTAGCACAAATCTTTATGAACCAAGAATGTTTCCTATTAGGATTTTCATAATAAAAAGTTTTATAAAAACTCTGGATATAATCCCAATAACTGAACTTGACAGGAATTTTCTGTTTCGGATGTATATAATCCTTTTCTTTCAGGGTACTAATTCCCCATTCATCAGCAGGAATGATACGCTTGAATATAATTTTAGAAAAGTTATAAACTTTCTTAGTTGTCGATGGATAAAAATGCTGAAATTCAGCTATCCCTGTTTATAGTAAAATCAACTCGTAATTCATTCTATATTTATAAGTTGTAGTGGCATATGATGTCGTGTCAAGATATCTGGACATTATTTGCTAGGGATTATCCTTCCATTTGAGGCCGGATTGTTCCAAAAGAATTATTAACTCCTTTTTGGAATTCTGACTATAAGCTTCATTCCCTTCATGACTTTCTTCCATTAAGACTGTAGAATATGAAGGTGGGTTATTACCCGAATTTTGTTTGGACTTTATAAATTCCATAAACTCCTTGTACATGGGGTGGTTAGTATTAAACCCTGAGCTTGAGCTTTCTGCAATATTAGCAGATATTAGTTTCTGGTTACCAATTTGGGCGAGGATATTACCTCGACCTCTTCCACTGCCTCTTCCCTTACCTCGAGGGGGAGTATATTGAGATCTCATCTGAAAAATAAAACATAAGAATTATGAATTCAGATATTCTCTAGTAAGAAAATCAGGGAGATTATTATCACTACCCTTTTTGTATATAATTTCGAAATCAAAAGGAGCCAATAAAGCCTGCCATCTTGCAAACATCTCTTTAGAAACATCATGTTTAAAATCTTTATTAAAAATAAATCTGGCAGCATGACAATCAGTTTTTATAAAAAACTTTTGACTATAAAGATCAGTTTAAAATTTTAAAACACACTTGACTATAGCTAAAATTTCTTTAGCTACAGTTGCATAGTTTTTCTGAGAATTATTCCATTTCCCAGAATAAAATTGTACAAGATATTCTTGTTATTAGTAGGACATATCTGTTTCAGAATTCCTCCAAAGCCTATATCAGAGGCATCGGTTTCAACCACTTTATCCCAATTTGGATTATCAAGGGTCAAACATGGAAGGTTATTAACCTTTTTCTTAATATGCTTAACAGCCTCGGTATGATTATCAGTCCAAGGCTTTGGATTTTTCTTCAGTGTATCATAAAGAATAGCAGTATCCTTGGCTAAATCCTTTATAAAAGGAGAAATATAATTTAGACTACCTAAAAATCTCTGTAATTGAGTTTTGTCAGTTACAACATCAGAAAATTTTGAAGCAAATTCAATACTACGATTAATAGGGATTATTTTCCCCTTTTCAATATTATGACCTAAAAATCTAATATTAGTTTGAAAAAGATTCATTTTTGGTTTAGAAATAACCAAACCATTTTGTATAATAATTTTCCTAAATATTTCAAAGTGTCTAAAATGACTTTCAATATTTTTTGAAAATACTAAAATATCTGTAACGGCCCGATGTGTCGTAGAAACACACATAATACTAATTGTCTAGATTTGGCTTGTTTTAAGTACAAATCCCTCTTTGTAATTATGCAATTTTAACATTTTTGCAGGGTATGAGGTATAAGAATCCAATAATTAAGAAAAAGAGTTCGAAAAGGTAAGTAATGCAGGATATGCGGTCGCATTTCAGACATGCGGACCGCATATCTTACACAGGCATCGCATACTTGGACAGATTTCTGGGCAAGATTCATGCCAGAAATGTTGTCTGAAATGCGAACCGCATTTCAGGAATGCGGACCGCAAATTTGGCTGCCTGTATCGCAGATTGGAACAGAGGACTGGACAAGTCTTATGTCAAAAATGCGGCGAGAAACGCGGACCGCATTCCTCAAATGCGTACCGCAAATCCCACAGTGAGACTGCAGAATAAGGCAGAGTTTTGGGCCAACTGCCATGCAAGAAATGCGGTCCAAATGCGCACCGCATGTTGAGTTTGCGACCAGAATGCGATCGCATTCTGGACACCTGAAATTTTATTTTGTCCCGAATTTCGACCCACTATAAATAGGAACTAGGAACCCTAACATGCAAAAACCCCCCTTATTTCATCAGTCACCTCAGAAAAACTCACTAAAACACCCTCAAACCACAGCAAATCAACTTCCAAATCACCTTAAAGACAAACCCCAACATCTATTACAAGAAACCCCACCCTCTAACACCAAAGACCCAGCCCACAATTGCTGCAAATCATACCAAGATTTCAGCTGAGTTAAGGCACCCTACCAAGTGCAGCTCGTTAGCCTCGATTGTGTCCACCTAAATTTCGTGAGTACCCATAAAAGGTTGGGCTTGAGGAATTGTTGGAAATCTAGGAATTTTCGCAAAAGCGAGGTAAGTGTTCGTGCTAACCTTAGCTTGAGGATTAGAAATCGTGTCTTGTTTGCTAAATTGCTCCTTTTTGAGAACAACGTATAGGCATGGTGACGGGTGTCACGCATGACCGTGGGTCGTATATGGTTAATCTTTGTGTGACTATTGTTTCAAATTGTTGAATAATTTTCTTGAATTGTTATGATGTGATACATGTGGGAGCGGGTGGCACGCCTACCACAAGATGTTGTGAATTGAGGGCGGGTGGTACGCCTATCACAAAGTTTCTTCTATTCGGCATAAAGTTGATGGTCAACTAGATTAGTTGAGTAAGAATTGTTCGGAGTCGAAGAGGTCCAGTGTCAAAATTGTGGGTAGTGTTTTTGGAGTCTGTTAGAAGTTTAAAGGGTCCAGTGTCACATTAGTAAAGTCGTGTCTAGAGTCAACGAAATGATAATTGGGTTGGGAGGTTAGTTGTAGGATATTGACTGTAATTGAGTATTGACATTGATTGAGCTAAATAGAAGTCAAGTTTGTTTGGTTATAGCTGAATTTCCCCCTGTCCATGATGATTGTGTTGCTGTTATTTGTTCCCTTGCTGGGAAGTTGTTATGTTGATTTGATCCCTTGCCGGGACTTCTTGTGATTGTCGTGATATTATGAAAGTGGGAGCGGGTGGTACGCCTACCACAGTGTAAATTGTAAGTGGGAGCGGGTGGCACGCCTGCCACGAGATATTATGAAAGTGAGAGCGGGTGGTACGCCCACCACAGTATATATTGTAAGTGGGAGCGGGTGGCACGCCTGCCACATGAGGTTACTGTAAGTGAGAACGGGTTGCACGCCTGCAACAAGAGGTGACTGTAATTGGGAGCGGGTGGCACGCCTGCCACGGGATGTGATGTATGTGGGAGCGGGTGGCACGCCTTCCACAAGAGGTTACTGTAAGTGGGAACGGGTTGCACGCTTGCAACAAGAGGTTACTGGAGGAAAAAGGGTGGATTGTATTACATTTCATTGTGTTAAAGACTGAATTGCAGTTTTCTTTCTTATTCGTTGATGATTCGTTTCGTTTTATTTGTCTGCTATTCCAATGTATGATTTCCTTTTCCCGGTTTAAATTGTTTATGTATTTCTATTATCTGCTGTAGATACATATATGCTTAAAATTGCACTGGTTTATCTGGAGTCTGGTCCTAGCCTCGTCACTACCTCGCCGGGGTTAGGCCAGGCACTTACCAGCACATGGGGTCAGTTGTGTTGATACTACACTCTGCACTCTTTTGTGCAGATCCCAGTACCGCAGGCTTCGAATAGTAGGAAGCTTCCAGCCTCTGATTTTCAGGCGATCCAAGGTAGTTCTGCAGACGTCCGCGGGTCTTGGAGTCTCCTGTCCATTTCTTGTACCTGTTTCTTCTATGTAGTCCAGAAACAGTATATTGTTGTTTCTTCAGAGCCTTGTTTGTAGTACTCTTAAACCGTCTATGAAACTGTGACACCAGATCTTGGGTAGACCATTGTGGATAGTCTATCGGCGATAGTTGTGTAAAGTATTAACTTTGCGTTTATTTCGCTTGTTGAATTACTGTTTTTCAGTTGATGCATTTGTGATGTAATGAATTCGTAAATAGAAACGTGGTAATTAGTCCGATTGACTAGCTTGCCTAGCTTTCACTAGTAGGCGCTATCACGACTCCCGAGGGTGGGAAATCTGGGTCGTGACAATATCATCTATATAAACAATTACAAAATTAGTATAAGAGATAAAAATATCATCCATAATCTTCTGGAATTCCAAACGGCATAACATTCCACTCATATTGTCCCATTGGAACATTAAAAGCAGTTTTATATCTATCTGATTCAGATATTTGAATCTGCCAATAGCCTGATTTTAAATCAAACTTTGAGAATATAATCGCATAATGGAGTCTATCTAATAAATCTTTTTTATTAGGAATGGGATATCGGATCCATTTTAGCGCCTTATTAAGGGGCTTATAGTTTATAACTAGTCTAGGAACTCCACGTTCCTGTTCTGCATGTTTATTAACATAGAAAGCAGTGCAAGACCATTTGGACTTTGAAGGTTTTATTAAACCTTTCTCTATTAGAGAATTAATTTCTTTTTTACATAATTATAAATATTCGGAATTCATTTGGCATGGCATGGCTTTAGTTGGGATATTATCCTCTGAAAAGCCTTCTTCATAAGGAAGACTTACTATATGACGTTTTCTACTCCAAAATTGATTTGGATGGTCTCCACATATCTGTAAAGAAAACTGATTCTTTATTGAATCAATTTTTTCTATTCATTTAGGAGCTTGTAAATCTTTATCAATAGTAAGACTGCAAATTTCATTTTTGAGAAAATCAATCTGCTTATTTTTTGCAGTAATATTAGTAGAAATAATTTCATTTAAAAATCTTTGAATTGGTTGAGTTATAAACTCAAAAGTAATAGGCTTACTTTTGTAAGTACCTGTAAAACTATTAGCATCCCAATTAGTAAAAGGCATAATTTTATGAAAAAATGGTACACCTAATATAATATCTTGGTGAATATCTTTTATTAATACAAAATTTTCAGGGATGCAAATATTATCTTTACAAATAAAAGCTTTGGGTAATTTATAAGTAATACCCATATGCTGACCACTAGCATTTTTTAATATATGAGTAGTTTTACGAAAATATCTAGAATGTATAATTCCTTATTTTATACAATTTAAATCTGCACCACTATCAAACAATGCAACAAACTCTTTTTTGAAGTTATAATCAATTAAAAGAGTTACCTTTATTAAAAACTTCTGCGTAGTAAAGAACTGTAATTTCTGCAAAAATTCATTGTCAGGTAAATTCACAATTCCCAAGAAATCCTCTTTTTCCCTTGTATTAGAGGTACAAGGACCAATATCTAATTCAGTGAATCTGTACTGAATTCTAGATTGGTAGTCATTTGAGGATTTTCCAATTTGATAATCCTATTATCTAAGGCTATATTAGAAGCCTTTAGATCTGAGACTTCATTCTTGAGATTATTAATCTCTTCTTTCAAGTCTTGAACAGTGGTTGGCCTGTCAATGGCCTGGGATTTTTCTCTTAAAATCCTCTTAATATCAGACTTTGTGTAAGGACCCTTTTGAGAGGGAATTCCTTCTATTTCAGAATTCTTAGAACTATTATCTTTAGTGGGATCTATCTTACCTATAATCTGGGATCTTAATTCAGGATCCTTTATGACTCTAAGGAGTTCTAATAAGCTATCATTTGTAAGGACATTTATATCTAAATCCTTAAATTGAGAATAAATAGTATAAAACTCGTCTTTTGTGTTGTTATCACAACACTCACCTTGTTTATGCTTACAAGGTCCACACTCTGAATCTGATGAATAATAGTATTCTTCATTTTGTAACACTTTCAAATCTTCATCCGTTGAAGCTTCAGTGTCACTACTTACTGGGGAATTATCCCTAGAAGAATTCAAAAGGATCTTCTACAAAGCATCATTAACACTATCATCTAGGCCAAGATTCTTAACTTTATTGATTTCTAAACTAAACCCATCTTATACTATGTTTAGTACAATTGTATATTATTTTACTTTACTTTATTTTTAAAATAAACTCATTAATTCATTTGACACCTTACTTTATTCAAGATTGTTATTATGTTTTATGGTGTTTAAATATATATTTCGTTCATCTAAATTAATATTATCACGGTTGCAAAGTACATGGTAGCACTTGGGCTTTGCAATGCGAAGGTGATTGTTATTGTGGGCACGAGTGCCATATATGTAAGATTTGAAAATTGTTGTCCATGATTTGTGGTTTATGAGGTGTGGTGCCTCGGGGTAATTCCTGTTGTAAGTCTCTGTGTTGGGAGCGATTTGATTATTTGAGTTATCATCCGTTTTTTTTCATTTGAGTTCATTTACATCTCATCACTGTTCTAAATATGTTGTTTCTTTGTTACCCGTTTATCACTTGCTGCCATTTATTTTTCTATTACTTCATTATTGGTTGTAAATCAATAATTTTTCCACCATTGGTGTAACGACCCGAATCCCAAACCCGGTCGTGATGGCGCCTCTCGTGAAGACAAGGCCAGCCAATTCGAACCATAACTCATTTTAAGCAATAAATTTAACAAGAGAACAACACAACATAGTTTAATAGCGGTCATTTGCGGAAAAACATAGTGAACCATCCCAACAACATCCCGAAACCGGGGTGTCACAAAGTCATGAGCAACTAATGAAATCCTAATAACAAGATTACTATTACAATATCTTTGGCACAATTGCTTGAAGAAAGTGAAAATAACAATATAAAGAGATACGGGGCTGCGGACGCCAACAGCTACCTTGTAGTCTCTAAGTCACCGCTCTGATAATCGTAGTCAATGCCTCGGAGCGAAATCAATAACGCCTGAATCTGCACACATGGTGCAGGGAGTAATGTGAGTACTTCCAACTCAGTGAGTAGCACATATAAATAATGACTGAAAGTAAGGAAACACGTAAAGCACAAGGCAATGTATAATGAAGCAGTAAATCATTATTTGAAAACAGTAAATCAGTAAGAAATCATTTAAAAATCTTCCCAGCTCTGGTTACCAGTTGCCATTGTTACCAACTGGAACCTACAGTTGTCATTGTTACCAACTGTAATATCTCTGGTTACCGGTTGTCACTGTTACCAACCGTAACCTACAATTGTCATTGTTACCAACTGTATTCTCTTTGGTTACCAGTTGTCATTGTTATCAACTGTAACCTACAGTTGTCATTGTTACCAACTGCAATATCTCTGGTGACCGGTTGTCATTGTGACCAACCGTAACCTACAGTTGTCATTGTTACCAACTGTATTATCTTTGGGTACCCTGCGCTCACTGGGGGTGTAAAGACTCCGGGAGGGGCCCCTTACGGCCCAAGCGCTATATCAAGCCACCTCGTGGCATACATCTAGGCCCTCGGTCTCATATCAATCAAGCCACCTCGTGGCGTTTATATAGTATCTCAAGCCCTCGGCCTCATATCACTCAGTAAAACCTCACACCTGGCCCTCGGCCGCACTCAGTCAGAAAATCATCACATGCTCCTCGGGCATAGTAAAACAGTAGTTCTCTGCCCAAAAACATCATTTAAATATCATTTAAACCTCTAAACTGAGTAAAAGTGGCTGAGTTGTAAAACAGTGGAAGAACAACATGACTGAGTTCAAGTATGAATCAAAACAGTGAGTAAACAGTGATAAATACCCCTGAAGGGTTCAAATAACCGGCACGAAGCCCAAATATGGCAATCAGCCCCAGTCATGATGATACAAATAAGTTTCAATCAATTAAGTAGTAAAAAAATTCATCAATCAGGAAGGACCAAGTCACAATCCCCGGTAGTAAATGACCCCATGCTCATCATCGAGCAAGTGCCTCACCTCAATATAGCACTACGATGCGCAAATCCGAGATTTCAAACCCTCAGAACATCATTTACAATCACTACTCACCTCGAACCGGTTAAATTTCTAGCCCACGACGCCTTTGCCCTTCGAATTGGCCTCCACGTTCGTCGAATCTATCCAAATTCGGAATAATTACGTCACAATATATTGAGGGAACAAAGCCCACGCGAAAACAATCAATAAATACTAAGAAATCCCAAAATTAGCAAAACCCCGAGCCCCGAGCCCACTTCTCGAAGTTCAAAAATTTTCACATCAACGGGTTCCTTATCTCCCAATGAGTTCACCCATACAAAAATTATCAAATTTCGACTTCGGATTGGCTTTCAAATCTTAAATTTTTGTTCTTGGAAGATTTGGTAAAAAAAAAAATCTTAATTTTTCTTCCATAGATTCATGGATTCATGATGTAAATGAGTATGGAACCATGATCTATGAAGGATTTATGATAAAGAACACTTACCTCCTTCAAATTTATGGAAACCCCTCTAAAAATCGTCCAAATCGAGCTCCCCCAACTATATTTTGTCAAAATGGCCAAAACCCCCCGTTTTTATAGTGTTTTCTGCCTCGGGCGCCACAGGTGGCGCCAGGCGCTGCCTGTGGCGCTGGTTCCAGTAGCCACAGAATTCCTGGCTTAGAAATAGGCATAACTTTCTCATATGATGTCCGAATTGGACGATTCTTTTTGCTATGACTCCGAAATTTCGATGCGGATCTAATGCTTTAATTAAAACTGAATTTGGAGCCCATTTGCATATTATGTACCACTTATTCTTGAAGAGACAACATTGACACATTCTTGAAATGCCCAAGTTAAACTCCATCAACCATCCAAAATCCATTCGAGGCCCTCGGGACTTCAACCAAATATATCAACAAATCTTAAGACATCATATGGACTTAGTCAAGGCCTCAAATCACATCAAACAACGCTAAATACACGAATCATACCCCAATTCAAGCCTAATGAAACTAACAAATTACCACTTCTACATTCGATGCCGAAACCTATCAAATCGAGTCGGATTGACCTCAAATTTTGCACATAAGTGATAAATGACATAACGGACCTATGAAGATTTTTAGAGCTGGATTCCGACCCCGATATCAAAAAGTCAACTCCTCGGTCAAACTTTTAAAAAATCTTCTATTTTCCAACATTCGCCAAAATGCGTTGAATTGTCCTACGGACTTGCAATTTCAAATCCGGACATACGCCTAAGTCCGAAATTACTATACGAAGCTATAGCAAGTCTCGGGATTCCATTCCGACCATCGGATCAATATCTCGCCTCACAACCGGAAATCGCCAAAATACTAACTCCACCAATTCAAGCCTAATTCTACACCGGACCTCCAAAATCAATTCCCATCACACTCCTAATTCATAAATCACCTCCCGAAGCTAATCGAACCATCGGAACTCAGATCCGAGCCCTCTAATTCATAAGCCAACATCCGGTTGACTTTTCCAACTTAAACCTTCTTAAAAGAGACTAAGTGTCTCATTTCTTACCGAAGCCACTCCGAACGCACACTACTCAACTCGATCACATAAAACACGGATAACGAAGCATAATGAAGCAGAAATGGGGGAAACGGAGCGGTAATTCATGGGACGACTGGCCGGGTCGTCACAGTTGGTCTTACATTGATGTTCTTTTCATTGTTAGCTTATGTATATCTTGAAAAGGTTCCTATGTCTAGTAGGTGTCTTAACCTGGCCTTATCACTACTTTTCTGAAGTTAGGCTTGATACTTACTGGGTACCGTTGTGTTGTACTCATGCTATGCTTTTGCACAATTTTGTGCAGATCCAGGTATTCTGATCGTGTTGTTGAGAGTTGCATCTGCACGGCGGGAGACTTCAAGGTATAGCTGCTTGACGTTTGCAGGCCCCAGAGTCACCATCTTACTTCATTATGCTATTGTTAAATTGTAATTCAAAATAGTATTGTGTTTCAAAATTCTAGTGTGTTTCAGTAGTGCTTATGAATTAGTACTACCAGTTTTACGAAACGTATAACTATTGGCCTCTTGCGGCTATGTATGTCATTTATTGGTTTATAATTAAGGATTAATTTGTTCAATTTTGTTATTAAATCAACATGTGTTAGGCTTACCTAGTCTTGAAGCATATATCTTATATCCCTTTACATCCACTCGTATATGATGTTGCGTGCTCGGTGTCACCTATGCTCCGATGGTTTGTGTCACGACCCTAACCCCAAACCCGGTCGTGATGGCGCTTCTCGTGAAGACAAGGCCAGCCAATTCATCCAAATCTCATTTTTCTAATCAGTTAATAAACAAGAAAACAATACAAGCAAAGTTTAAGAACAATCATTCGCGGAAAACACAGCTAGCCATCCCGACTACAGCCCAAACTGGGGTGTCACAATGTCATGAGCAACTAATGAATCCTAATAGCAAGATTTCTAAATACAATATCTGGCACAATTTTTGAAGAACATAGGAACAACAAGATGAAAGAGATACAGGGCTGCGGACGCCAACAGCTACGTCGTAGTCTCTGAATCACCGCCTGACAGGAGAAATCAATACTTCGGGGCGGAGCCAACAACGCCTGAATCTGCGCACATGGTGCAGGGAGTTATGTGAGTACTTCCAACTCAGTGAGTAATAAGCATAAATAACGACAGAAAGTAAGAAAACACACAAAAAGCACAAGCCATTCTATAATGAAGCATTTAAAACATCATTCGCAAACAGTAAATCAGTGAGAAATTCAAGTAAAATCCCCTTTTTGCTGATAAAAACATGTGAAGTAAAACATCGCCCCTCGGCTATATATATCAACCCCCTCGGGTAACATCATAAAAGCAGTACCAGCCCCTCGGGCTCAAATCTCAGAACAATATCAGGCCCTCGGGCTATCACATGGAACAACATCAGCCCGTCGGGCTATCACATGAAACAACATCAGCCCCTCGGGCTATCACATGAAACAACATCAGCCCCTCGGGCTATCACATAGTACGATATCAGCCCCTCGGGCTATCACATAGTACGATATTAGCCCCTCGGGCTATAATTCACATCACAATGGGTACCGCGCTCACTAGGGGTGTACAGACTCCGGGAGGGGCCCCTTACGGCCCAAGCGCATTATCAAGCCACCTCGTGGCATATATCTAGGCCCTCAGCCTCATATCAATCACAAGCCACCTCGTGGCGCATAAAGTATCTCAGGCCCTCGGCCTCATATCAGTCACAAGCAACCTCGTGGCATATAAAGTATCTCAGGCCCTCGGCCTCAAATAAGTAACAAGCCACCTCGTGGCACATGAAGTATCTCAGGCCCTCGGCCTCATATCACTTAGTAAAATTTCACAAATGGCCCTCTGCCGCACTCAGTAAGAAAAATCATCACACGCCCCTCGGGCTATAGTAAAACAGTAGTCCTCAGCCCAAAAACATCATTTAAAATATTATTTAAGTCTCAAAACTGAGTAAAAGTGGCTGAGTTGTAAAACAGTGTAAACAGCATGACTGAGTTCAAGTGATAAGTGAAAATAGTGAGAAACAGTGTTCGAAATCCCCGAAGGGTTCAAATAATTGGCACGAAGCCAAAATATGGCAATCAGCCCAAATCATGACAATAACAAGTAAGTTTCAATCAAATGCGTAGTAAAATCGTCAATCGGGATGGACCAAGTCACAATCCCCAGTAGTAAATGACCCCCCCCCAATCATCGAGCGCGTGCCTCACCTCAATATAGCACTACGATGTGCAAATCCGGGGTTTCAAACCCTCAGAACATTATTTACAATCACTACTCACCTCGAACCGGCTAAATCCCTAGCCCGCAACGCCTTTGCCCCTCGAATTGGCTTCCACACGTGTCGAATCTATCCATAATTAGAACGAATACGTCACAATATGCTGAGGGAACAAAGCCAAAGCAAGACAATAAAAAAATACCAAGAAATTCCGAAATTAGCAAAACCCGAACCTCGGGCCCACTTCTCAAAGTTCATAAAGTTTCACCTCAACGGGTTCCTTATCTCCCCACGAGTTCAACCATACAAAATTTATCGAATTTCGACATTGGATCGACCTCCAAATCTTAAATCTAAACTTAAGGATTTTTCGCAGATTTTTCCAACTTAAATCACCAATCAAGTACTAAGAATAGTGATATACTGGGGTAATTTGACCAAAGTTAAGTTAAAAACACTTACCCCGATGTTTCCCTTGAAAGACTCCCAAAAATCACCTCGAAATTAGCTTCAATCCGAGCTCGATAGCTCCAATTATGCTTAAGATGGCCGAAATCCCCTCCTTTAAGAATTTTTCCAAGAAAGTCTCCTTTGGATATAGTTTTGAGGTTGATTTTTGCTGTGATTTAGGGTGCTTTGGAGGTGTTTCTCTTAGATGGTAATGATAGCGGGTTTTGCATGGCCAATGGGCACTGGTTTCTATTAATAAAGGGTAAAAAATCGGGACAAAATGCCCCTTTCCGGTTCAAAATGCGACCGCATATCCGTCGCATATCCAACATGCGGTCAGCATATTTGCTATGGCCATCACAGATTGAAACCTAGCCTTCACCGCAGTTCAGTGTGAGGTATGGTTTGCGGTTCGCATTTCAGAAATGCGACCGCATTCTTTACCGCATTTTAGTCGTTGATTTTTGCCCAAGTTTTTGTCTCGATCTGCGGTCTCAGTGTGGTGGATATGCGGTCCGCATTGTGGAAATGCGACTGCATTCTTGACGTCATTCTTTGCCCAGAAAATTGTTTGGGTCTGCGATCTGGGTGTGTGGTTTGCGGCTCGCATACATGGTTTACGATAGCATTTCCTGCTTTGTGATGCCTTTTTGCTCCTTTACAAAATTACAAATTTCTTGTTTTTCTACAACTTTTCCAAGGACGAAATAGTCCGTTTAACCACCCTAAACTCACCCGAGGCCACTGGAACCTCAATCAACCATGCCAACATATTCCATAACATCATTCAAACTTGTTCCAACCTTCGGAACGCTCCAAACAACCTCTCAACACCAAATTCGCGTCAGATTCAAGCCTAAGAATCTCGGAGTCTTCTAAATTACTAATTTGATCAATACCCAATCAAACCATATCCAAATGACATGAAATTTTGCACACACATCCCAAACGACATAACGAAGCATAACAAGGCAGAAATGGGGAAAACTGAGCGGTAGCTCATGAGACGACTGGTCGGGTCATCACATTCTTCCCCACTTAATCAAACGTTCGTCCTCAAATGAGTCAAGAAACGTACCTGAAGCTTCAAATAGTGAGGATATCTGCTCCGCATCTCACGCTCAATCTCCCAGGTAGCCTCGTCCGCGGGTCGACCTCTCCATGCACTTTCACTGAAGCTATATCCTTTGACCTCAACTTCCGAACCTAACGACCCAAAATCGCCACTGACTCCACATCATAGGTCAAATCATCGTCCAACTGAATTGTGTTGAAGTCCAAAATATGAGACGGATCCCTAATATACTTCCGAAGCATAGAAACATGAAATATTGGGTGTACACTCGACAGGCTGGGTGGCAAAGCAAGCTCATAAGCCACCTTCCCAATTCTCCGAAGCACTTCAAATGGCCCAATGAACCGAGGACTCAATTTTCCTTTCTTCCCGAATCTCATAACACCCTTCATGGGAGAAACCTTCAGCAAGACCTTCTCACCAACCATGTAGGACACATCTCAGACTTTTATATCGGCATAACTCTTTTGCCTCGACTGCGCTGTACGGAGCCTCTCCTAGATTGTTTTCACCTTCTCTAGAGCATCCTGAACCAAGTCAGCCCCCAATAGCCTAGACTCGCCGGGCTCGAACCAACCAACCAGAGATCCACACCGCCTCCCATACAGAGCCTCATACGGAGTCATCTGAATACTCGACTGGTAGCTGTTGTTATAAGCAAACTCTGCAAGTGGTAGAAACTCATCCCATGAACCTCCGAAATCAATAGCACATGCACGTAACATGTCCTCCAGTATCTGAATGGTACGCTCGGACTGCCCATCCGTCTGAGGATGAAAAGCTGTGCTCAACTCCGCTGGGTACCCAACTCCCTCTGCACGGCTCTCCAAAACTGCAAGGTAAACTGAGTACCTCTATCTGAATAATAGAAACTGGAACACCATGCAGCCGAACAATCTCCCGGATATAAATCCTTGCCAACCATTCTGAAGAATAGGTAGTACACACAGGAATGAAGTACGCGGACTTGGTCAGCCGATCCACAATTAGCCAAATAGCATCAAACTTCTTCGAAGTCTGTGGAAGTCCGACAACAAAGTCCATAGTGATCCGCTCCCATTTCCACTCGGGAATAGCCATCTGCTGAAGCAAACCACCCGGTCTCTGATGCTCATATTTTACTTGCTGACAGTTGAGACACCAAGCTACGAATCCCACAACTTCCTTCTTCATTCTTCTCCACCAATAGTGTTGTTTCAAGTCCTGATACATCTTTACTTCACCCGGATGAATGGAATACCGCAAGCTATGGGCCTCCTCAAAATCAACTTCTAAAGCCCATCCACATCGGGCACACAAATCCGGCCCTGCATCCTCAACACTCCATCATCGTCGATGGTCACATCCTGGCATCATTATGATGAACTCTGTCCCTAAGGACAAGCACATGCGGATCGTCATATTGGCGCCCTTTGATGCGATCATATAACGAAGACCGAGATACCACACAAGCCAACCCCCGACTAGGTTCTGAAATATCTAATCTCACGAACTGATTGGCCAAGGCTTGAACATCAACTGCAAGGGGTCTCTCCCCAACTGGAATATATGCCAAACTCCCCATACTCACTGCCTTTCTGCTCAACGCATCGGCAACCACATTGGCCTTGCCAGGATGATACAATATAGTGATATCATAATCCTTGAGCAACTCCAACCATCTCCCCTGCCTCAAATTAAGATCCTTTTGCTTGAACAAATGCTGAAGGCTGTGATGATAAGTAAACACCTCACAAGATACGCCATACAAGTAATGCCTCAAAATCTTCAATGCATGGACTATGGCAGCCAGCTCCAAATCATGCACGGGTAGTTCTTCTCATGAGGCTTCAACTGACGAGAAGCATAAGCAATAACTCTACCCTCCTACATTAGTACACAACCAATCCCAACTCTCGAAGCATCACAATACACAGTATACGAACCTAAAGCTGATGGCAAAACCAATATTGGAGCTGTGGTCAAGGTTGTCTTGAGCTTTTGAAAGCTCTCCTCGCACTCGTCCGACCATACAAGGGCGATGCGATGGATGAGAATCCCTGAACAAACCGGCGATAATAGCCTGCCAACCCAAGAAAGCTATGAATCTCTGTGGCTGAGGACGGTCTAGGCCAACTTTGAACCGCCTCTATCTTCTTTGGATCAACCTGTATACCCTCGCTGGACACTACGTATCCCAAGAAAGCCACTGAACCGAGCAAAAACTCACACTTAGAGAATTTTGCATAAAGCTTCTCCTCCCTCAATCTCTGCAATACAACTTGCAAATGCTCCGCGTGCTCTTCCTGACTACGCGAGTACACCAGAATATCATCAATGAATACAACCACGAACGAATCTAGATAAGGCCGAAATACATTGTTCATCAACTGCATGAACGCTGTTGGGGCATTGGTTAGCCCGAAATACATAACAAGAAACTCATAGTGACCATATCTAGTCCGGAAGGCAGTCTTAAGAATATCTGAATCCCTGATCTTTAACTGGTGATATCCTGAACGGAGATTAATCTTGGAGAACACTCGTGCTCCCTGAAGCTGATCAAATAAATCATCAATGCGAGGCAAAGGATACTTGTTCTTAATTGTTACCTTGTTCAATTGCCTATAATCGATGCACATTCTCATCGTTCCATCCTTCTTCTTCAAAAACAGAACCGGTGCACCCCAAGGTGACACGCTAGGCCGAATGAACTCCTTATCTAGGAGTTCCCGAAGCTGCTCCTTCAAGTCTTTCAACTCTACTGGTGCCATACGATACGGTGGAATAGAGATGGGTTGAGTTCCCGGCACCAGGTCAATACCAAAATCAATATCCCTGTCTGGCGGCATGCCCGGTAGGTCTACAGGAAATACATCGGGAAAATCCCTCACAACTGGAACAAAATCAAGGCTTGGAGTCGCAGCTCCAACATCCCTAACAAACGCTAGGTACGAAAGGCAACCCTTCCCAACCATATGTTGGGCCTTCAAGAATGATATCACTCTACTAGGAATGTAGTCAGTCACGCCACGTCACTTGATTCGCGGCACATCCGGCATAGCCAAGGTGATCGTCTTAGCATGACAATCTAGAATAGCACGACACGGAGATAACCAATCCATGCCTAAAATGACATCAAAATACACCATGCTCAATAGCAATAGCTCCACTCGTGTATCCAGACCCCAATAGTCACTACACATGACCGGTACACACAGTCTACAACAACAGTATCGCCCACCGGGGTAGACACATGAACAGGTAAAGCAAGAAACTCCCGGGGCGTACCCAAATAACGAGCAAAATATGAGGACACATATGAATAGGTGGAACCGGGATCAAATAATACAGATGCATCCTTGTGGCAGACTTAAACAATACCTGTAATGACGGCATCTGAAGCACTGGCATCGGTCATGCCTGGAATAGCATAGAATCGAGCCTGGCCACCGCCTGATCGACCTCCCTCTCTGGGGCGACCCCTGGCTTCCTGACCTCCACCCCTAGCTGGCTGGGCGGGTGGTAAAGTAACTGGAGCAGAAGTCGTGGGCTTACCCATCTCTCCACACTCATAAAAGCTCCCTGGTGTTGGAGAAGAGGAATAAAGGGAACCTCTCGCACCGGAGTGCCTAGCAGATGAACTCGGCATAGAAGGACACTGAGCTGACGGAGCACGAGCTGGAAGGGCCCTGAGTGATGACTGGCCCTGCTGCAACCCATGATGACCCCGACCTGCAGATGCCCCACGATACTCTGGACGAACTGACTTAGCAGGCCTGAAGGAACGACCTCTGCCCTGCTAAAACTGGCCTCTCGAAGGAGCACCACTGTAACTGCCTGATCCTCGAGGCCTCTTAGCCTCCCTCTCCTCTCGCTCCTGGCGGCGAACCGTTTCAATCTCGCGAGCTATATCAACCACCTCCTCGAAAGTAGAACCCAATAGTCTCTCCCTGGTCATGAGAATGCAGAGATGACAGTTAAGGCCATCCACATACCTCCTGATCCTTTCACGATCAGTCGGAACCATCCAAATAGCATGACGAGCCAACTCAGAAAACCTTGACTCATACTGCGACACAGTCATATCCCCCTGTTGCAGCCATTCGAACTGTCTACGCAGCTTTTCTCTGCAGGACTGCGGTATATACTTCTCCAAGAATAGAGCGGAGAACTGCTGCCAAGTAAGGGGCGTTGCATCAACCAGCCTACGCCTCTCACACGCCTCCCACCAAGTGAAGGCAGCTCCCGTAAACTGAAAGGTGGTGAATGCCACACCACTAGACTCAAGAATCCCGGTTGTCCAGAGCATTCGCTGACACTTGTCAAGAAAACCCTGGGCATCCTCACCCTCAGCACCACTGAATGACGGAGGCTGGAGTCTGCCAAACCTCTCAAGATGACGCTGCTCATCATCTGGCATAACTGGTACCGTGAACTCCTGAGCTGGTGTAACCGGCTGCGCTGGAGGTGGCCCCGGCATCTTAGGTCCCTGCACTAACTACTCAGGTGTGCAAGTAGCGGGGGTCTGATTGCCTCCCCCGGCCAGTGAAGTAGCTGCTATTATGGTGGCTGAAACCGCCTGAGCTAGGCCCGTGCAAACTGATAAGATCTTAGCCAAGGTCTCCTGAACACCTGGAATAACGATAGGCACAACTGGTGCCTGAGCCGGTGCCTCTGGAGCCTGATCCTGAGCTGGGGCAATTGGTGGATCAACAAGTGCTGCCCTAGCTGCTCTGCCTCTGCCTCTGCCTCTGCCACGACCACAACCGCGTCCACGGCCTCTAGTGATCTTAGTGGGTGGCACTGGTGGTCGTCCACCTCGTCCGGTATCTTGCGTCCTCACCATCTGTGAGAGAATAGGATAACAGAAGTTTTTAGTGCTTGGATTAACAAGCTCGCACGACGAGAATTTCAAGAATATGAAGTTTCCTAAAAAGGTTCCGCAGCCTCTCGAAGATAAATACGGACGTGCTCATACTGATCCGCGAGACTCTACTAAACCCGCTCATGACTCTTGAGACCTATGTAACGTAGGCTCTGATACCAAGCTATCACGACCCTAACCCCGAACCCGGTCGTGATGGCGCCTCTCGTGAAGACAAGTCCATCAAATTCATCCAAATCTCATTTTTTTTTAATCAGTTAATTAACAAGAAAATAATACAAGCATAGTTTAAGAACAATCATTCACGGAAAACATAGCTAACCATCCCGACTACAGCCCAAACCGGGATGTCACAGTGTCATGAGCAACTAATGAATCCTAATTGCAAGATTTCTAAATACAATATTTGGCACAATTTTTGAAGAACATAGGAACAACAAGATGAAAGAGATACGGGGCTGTGGACGCCAATAGCTACCTCGTAGTCTCTGAATTACCGCCTGGACAGAAGAAATCAATACTCCGGGGCGGAGCCAACAATACCTAAATCTGCACACATGGTGTAGGGAGTAATGTGAGTACTTCCAACTCAGTGAGTAATAAGCATAAATAACGACTGAAAGTAAGAAAACACACACAAAGCACAAGGCATGCTATAATGAAGCATTTAAAACATCATTCACAAACAGTAAATCAGTGAGAAATTCAAGTAAAATCCCCTTTTAGCAGGTAAAAACACGTGAAGTAAAATATCGCCCCTCGGCTATATATATCAACAAATTCGCCCCTCGGGCAACATCATAAAAGCAGTACCAGCCCCTCGGGCTCAAATCTCAGAACAACATCAGGCCCTCGGGCTATCACATGGAACAACATCAGCCCCTCAGGCTATCACATGAAACAACATCAGCCCCTCGGGCTATCACATGAAACAACATCAGCCCCTCGGGCTATCACATGAAATAACATCAGCCCCTCGGGCTATCACATAGTACAATATCAGCCCCTCGGGCTACAATTCACATCACAATGGGTACCCGCGCTCACTGGTGGTGTACAGACTCCGGGAGGGGCCCCTTACGGCCCAAGCGCATTATCAAGCCACCTCGTGGCATATATCTAGGCCCTCGGCCTCATATCAATCACAAGCCACCTCGTGGCGCATAAAGTATCTCAGGCCCTCGGCCTCATAACAAGCCACCTCGTGGCACATGAAGTTTCTCAGGCCCTCGGCCTCATATCACTCAGTAAAACCTCACATCTGACCCTCGGCCGCAGTCGGTCAGAAAAATCATCACAAGCCCCTCGGGCTATAGTAATACAGTAGTCCTCAGCCCAAAAACATCATTTAAATATTATTTAAGTCTCAAAACTGAGTAAAAGTGGCTGAGTTGTAAAACAGTGTAAACAGCATGACTGAGTTCAAGCAATAAGTGAAAATAGTGAGGAAACAGTGATAGATATCCCCGAAGGGTTTAAATAATTGGCACGAAGCCCAAATATGGCAATCAGCCCAAATCATGATAATAACAAGTTTCAATCAGATGCGTAGTAAAATCGTCAATCGGGATAGACCAAGTCACAATCCCCAGTAGTAAACGACCCCGCGCTCATCATCGAGCGCCTGCCCCACCTCAATATAGCAGTACGATGTGCAAATCCGGGGTTTCAAACCCTCAAAACATTATTTACAATCACTACTCACCTCGAACCGGCTAAATCCCTAGCCCGCGACGCCTTTACCCCTCGAATTGGCTTCCACGCGTGTCGAAAATATCAATAATTAGAACGAATACGTCACAATATGCTGAGGGAACAAAGCCCAAGCAAGACAATCGAAAAATACCAAGAAATTCCGAAATTAGCAAAACCCGAACCTCGGGCCCACTTCTCAAAGTTCAGAAAATTTCACCTCAGCGGGTTCCTTATCTCCCCACGAGTTCAACCATACAAAAATTATCGAATTTCGACATCGGATCGACCTCCAAATCTTAAATCTAAACTTAAGGATTTTTCGCAGATTTTCCCAACATAAATCACCAATCAAGTACTAAGAATAGCAATATACTGGGGTAATTTGACCAAAGTTAAGTTAAAAACACTTACCCCGATGTTTCCCTTGAAAGTCTCCCAGAAATCACCTCGAAATTAGCTTCAATCCGTGCTCGATAGCTCCAATTATGCATAAGATGGCCGAAATCCCTTCCTTTAAGAATTTGTCCAAGAAAGTCTTCTTTGGATATAGTTTTGAGGTTGATATTTGCTGTGATTTAGGGTGCTTTGGAGGTGTTTCTCTTAGATGGTAATGATAGCAGGTTTTGCATGGCCAATGGGCACTGGTTTCTATTTATAAAGGGTAAAAAATCGGGACAAAATGCCCTTTTCCGGTTCAAAATGTGACCGCATATCCGTCGCATATCCAACATGCGGTCCGCATATTTGCTATGGCCATCGTAGATTGAAACCTAGCCTTCACCGCAGTTCAGTGTGAGTTATGGTTTGCGGTCCGCATTTCAGAAATGAGACCGTATTCTTGACCGCATTTCAGTCGTTGATTTTTGCCCAAGTTTCTGTCTCGGTCTGTGGTCTAAGTGTGGTGGATATGCGGTCCGCATTGTGGAAATGCGACCGTATTCCTGACTGCATTCTTGACGTCATTCTTTGCCCAGAAAACTGTCTGGGTATGCGATCTGGGTGTGTGGTTTGCGGCTCGCATACATGGTTTGCGATAGCATTTCCTTCTTTGCGATGCCTTTTTGCTCCTTTATAAAATTACAAATTTCTGGTTTTTCTGCAACTTTTCCAAGGACGAAATAGCCCGTTTAACCACCCTAAACTCACCCGAGGCCACTGGAACCTCAACCAACCATGCCAACATATCCCATAACATCATTCAAACTTGTTCCAACCTTCGGAAAGCTCCAAACAACCTCTCAACACCAAATTCGCGCCAGATTCAAGCCTAAGAATCTCGGAGTCTTCTAAATTACTAATTTGATCAAAACCCAATCAAACCATCTCCAAATGACATGAAATTTTGCACACACATCCCAAAACTACATAACGAAGCATAACAAGGCAGAAATGGGAAAAACGGAGCGGTAGCTCATAAGACGACTGGCCAGGTCGTCACAATTTGTAATGCTGCGGATGGGCTACATGGGGCCATCGATGCTCGATCATTGTCTTGAGGTATTGTCTAGAATAAGGACGCGAATGTGTTGGTAGATCTTCAGTTTTTCAAGTGTGGGAGGCAACTGGATCGTGTATCTAATTGGTGCTGTACGAGCTTATGAAGGTTGGTAATGTGGATCATCGGATGCTATGCCCTATGACTCGCACCAAGTGGGGGAGTCTACTATCGAGGATCAGATTGCATGATCAAGTGTCATATCAGTCTTGGGTCTCAACTATATATGCAGTGTTGAGGGGTTCTTCGAAATTGTACATGACTAAGTTTTGAGATTTTCATGGGCTGGTGTTGGAACTTGCAATATATCTGTATCATTGCTAAATCTACATTCCGGTATCCGAGAGGTTAGAGAAACATCTTCAGACTTGTAGAAGGTCTCTTCAGAGTGGGTATCGCAGTTGTAGCATTGTTGGGTGCTCCAAAGGAAATACAGCGATTTTTTGGCTTTCGGATGACGTGGTTCGTGCTAGGGTCTTCCTCGGCGAGCTTTGACTTAGGATCATTGTGTATCGACAAGGGAAAGTCTTGACCTAAATACAAGTCGAGGAGGATTTGAAGCAATGGGTCATCTCGGTGGCGTTGGGTCAGCATAGCAACAAAGGTAACTGGTTAATTTGGTGTGGTAATGCTTCACCATCGTTCTGTGGCGATACTCTTGGGTTTGACGGCTTGCATGAATTGGGTGAGTTGGGAAAGTTCAGTTCTGATGGCTTGGTGATGGGCGGACTGGCCTCGAAGAGTTCTTGATAGTGTCGACCACCACTTGAGCTAGATGTCTGCTACCGGCATAAGGAACGTGTTGCATGTTATGATTTTCGTCTGGATGGGTCGCGAGTTCTAGACAGCATGGACGATTTCAGATGTTTAGAAGAATGCTAGCACTATTTGATACCACCTAAGAAGGGTGTGCACTCCAGAAGGCGCACTGTGTTTCGACTTACTTATGCTTGGCTGGTATTACGGTAATCGCCTGGTTGATCGACTACTGATGTCTAGATTTTACTTTGTGGCAGGAAAAAATTATAGAAGTACTTCTTGTGGGCTGACCGTATGTGAGGAATGTGTAAGTTATTTGAGTAGTATAGTTGTGATCGGATATGGAGATTCGAGTATTCTAGGGATTTGACGACTAAGAGGGTTCTGAGGCAGATTGTTCCATGGTTGTGAATGGTGAAGGTATGTTAAGAGGTTGGAAGCCGATGTTATGTACTATAGATATGTTATTGTGGGCTTTTTGAAGGCTATGTACCTATTTCAGAAGGATAATAATTGACTTGGAGGCTACTAGTAGGTCTAGTAAGGATGCGTCTTCTAAATCGGGTCAGATTTATCTACCCAGTACAGTTAATGTGGCGGATATGTTATTGGTTAGGGTGGATCACATTCATGTTCTAATATATCTCATGCTCTCCTATGCTGTGATGGGTTGTGATCGGTTGGTTATCTGCTCACCAATGTGGTTATGTATGGGCTTTGTAGTGAAATTCGAGCGAGATTGCTCTTGGGGTGTTGAATGGTTGATTGTGCCTTGGTTATGGTCTTCTTGTTTCTGCGATATAGTGATATCCATATCTCCATAGTTATGGTCACGCGCTTTGTGTGTTTGATATTGATATGCTTATGGTTATTGATTGTGAGTGTCATGGCTCGACGTATTCCAGGTGGACCGGTGTCAGATTGGGTCATGCATCGCAGCGGCGTTATGCTAGGATATGATCCTTTGTGCTTACTTCGTGAGTTAGCTTTCCCCTTGTGTGGTGGATTGATTGCATTGCACTTCATGGTGGTATCTGTTGAGCTAGCGGGATGATTTCTTCATTTCCATTCTCGTTCAATCATTGGGTATATTTGAGTTATTGTTCTTTGGTGCACAGATTGCATGGTATGTGGCTCTAAGTAGGATTTGTGCGACAGGTCGGTTGAGTAGCTTGAACTGGATGAGGTGAGGTTATTGGGCCTGAAATGAGTGCCATCGAATTTGATTAAGGTATGTTTGCAAGATTTGTGTCACCGGTCGGCTTAGATTTTGTCGGGCAAGAGAACTCCACGACTTGTTAATCTGTTGGGTGGTTATGAGTTTCTGTATGTTTCTTTCATCATTAGCAGTGTACGAAGTTTGAGAACAAGGTTTTAGTTGATATGAGGTTTGTTACCGGTGTCGGGTTGGTTATCGAGTAGGTACTGTAGCCGGAAGTTATTGCTATGAGTATTTTTGTTATGTGGTATATCACGTGATTATGTCTTGAGATATGATTATGGATTGATACAGCTTGTTCAAAATTATGCAGTGCATAGATGCAAGAATCGACTCATATATTGAGTTCCGGATGTTGGGGATTCGGGTTTTAAGGTTTATGGACTAAGGTTGAAGTAGGTATCCTTTCTTAGGTGGTGTTTTCGGGATTATATGGATTGAGGTGACGTGGGATCACCCATGGTTATGTGTATGGTGAGGTTATATGTCACGACCCAAAATCCTAACCCGGTCGTGATGGTGCCTCTCATGAAGACAAGGCCAGCCAAACCAACTAAACTTTGCTCAAACAGTTAAATAATACGAAAATCATATAAGTATGGTTAAATAACAGTAATTTGTGAAAAAATATAGTAAACCATCCCGACTACAGCCCTCAGATCGGGGTGTCACAAAGTCATGAGCCAGTAAGGAAATCCCAATAATAAAATAACTATTACAATATCTTTGGCACAATTATTTGAAGAAAGTGAAAGCAACAAAATAAAAGAGATACGGGCTGCGAACGCCAACAGCTACCTCGTAATCTCAGAACGACCACCCTGACAATAGTAGTAGTCAGTACCTCGGGGCGGAACCGATAACGCCTGAATCTGCACACATGGTACAGGGAGTAATGTGAGTACTTCCAACTCAATGAGTAATAAATATAAATAATGACTGAAAGTATGAAACACATAAGACTTAGAGCAATCCACGATGGAACAGTAAAAACATGTAACATCTCAAATAGATAACGTGAAGTAAATGGAGACAACACCAACACAACCAAAAATGCAATGCGAATGCAATGCGAATGCAATGCAATGCAAGTCATGACTATCGTGGCGGCGTGCCACCCGTTCCTTGGGTACCCGGCGCTTACTGTGGGGGGTTCAGTAGCGCAATATTTCGTGACGGCGTGTCACCCGATCCATGCATGTCACATCTCGTGGTGGCATGCCACCCGATCCCATTAAAATCATTTGAAAATATCATTTAAGTTTCAAAACTGAGTTTATGAAATGAATCAATTCAGCAACAATACCCGTGAAGGGTTCACATAACCGGCAAGATGCCAAATAATACCCCTTAAGGGTTCACATAACCGGCGAGATGCCCAAATATGATGTAATAAACAATGACAAATACCCCTGAAGGGTTCCATAACCGGCGAGATGCCCAAATATTGCAAGCAGCCCAAATCATGATGATATCAAACAAGTTTCAATAACATATGTAGTAAAATCATAAATCGGGATGGACCAAGTCACAATCCCCAGAAGTAAACGACCCCGTGCTCATCATCGAGCATGTGCCTCACCTCAACATAGCACTACGATGTGCAATCCTGGGTTTCGAACCGTCAGGACATCATTTACAAACATTAGTCACCTCAAATCGGCTAAATCCTTAGCCCACAACGCCCTTGCCCTTTGAATCGGCCTCCACGTGCGTCGATTCTGTCCAAATTCAGAACAATTAGATCACAATATGTTGTGGGAACAAAGCCCAAGCAAAGAAATCAAAAAACACCTAGAAATCCCGAAATTAGAATACCCGAGCCCCGGGCCCACTTCTCGAAATTCAGTAATTATCACCTCAACGGGTTCCTTATCTCCTCATGATTTACCATACAAGATTTATTAAATTCCGACATAGGCTCGACCTCTAAGTCTCAAAGTCCAAGCTTAGGGTCTTCTACAATTTTCCCAACTTAAATCACCAGTAAAAGTGCTAAAACAACTATAATCTTAGGTAAATCTCTCAAAATTGAGTTAGGAATACTTACCCCGATGTTTCCCTTAAAAACCCTCCAAGAATTTCTTCAAAACTTGCTTCAATCCGAGTTCTATGTCCCCAAGTATGCTTGAGGTGACCAAAACTCCTTCCTTTTGGAATTTATCCAAGAAAATCTCCTTTAGATGTAGTTTTGAGGTTGATTTGTTGTGATTCTGTAGTGTTTCTCTTCGTGGGTAACGGAAATGGGTTTTGCATGGCAAAATGGGCGCTGAGTTCTATTTATAGAGTGGTCAAAAATTGAGCCAAAACACCGTTGCCCGACCAAATATGCGATCGCATACCTGCCGCATAACAGGTATGCGGTTCGCATATTTGACGTAGCCATCGCGAAGATGGCCCTAGCCTTCACCACGAATTCAACACAAAGCGTAGTTTGCGGTTCGCATTTCATGTTTTGCGATCGCATTCTCGTCGCATTCCTGACGTGGATTTTTGTCCAAGCTTCTGTCTCAGTATGCGACCTCCACTGTCAAATATGCGGTTCGCATTTCAGGTTTGCGGTTCGCACTCTGGCCGCATTTCTGTCACGAATCTTGCTCAGATTTCTGCTTGTTTTTGCGACCTCACTGTGAGATATGCTGTCCGCATTTGAGTTATGCGGTCCGCATTCTCACCTGGTTTTTCTGCAACTTTTGCTTTTCCAACGATGGTTTAATCCGTTTAACCACCCAAAACTCACCCGAGGCCTCCGGAACCTCAACTAAACATGCCAACATATCCCATAACTCTAATTAAACTTGTTCCAACCTTCGGAACGGTCAAATCAACATCATATCATCAAATTCGCATCGGATTCAAGCCTAAGGATTTCAAAATCTTCTAAAACGTTCTTTTGATCTAAACCCAACCAAACCACGTCTGAATGACCTGAAATTTTGCGCACAAGTCATAAATTCCAAATCGAAGCTACAGCAACTTTCGGAATTCCATTCCAACCCTCGGATCAAAATCTTGCCTATCAACCAGAAATCGCCAAAATTCTAACTTCACCAATTCAAGCCTAATCCTACACGGAGCTTCCAAAACTAATTCCGATCACTCTTCTAAGTCATAAATCCTCTCCCGAAACTAACCGAATCATCGGAATTCACATCCGAGCCTTCTAACTCGTAAGTCAACATCCAGTTGACTCTCTCATCTTAAGCCATCTTAAAAGGGACTAAGCGTCTCGTTTCTTACCGATTTCACTCCGAATGCAACTTACTCAACTAAATTACCTAAAATACTGATAACGAGGCATAATGATACAGTTACTGGGGAAGACGGAGTAGTAACCCATGAGACGATTTACCGGGTCGTCACATTCTCCCCCTCTTAAGCAAACGTTCGTCCTCGAACGGGTCAAGAGACATACCTGAAGTTTCAAATAGGTGAGGATATCTTCTCTGCATCTCCCACTCGGTTTCCCAAGTAGCCTCTTCTACAGACCGACCTCTCCATCGGACTTTCACGGAAGCTGTCTCCTTGGACCTCAACTTCCGAACCTAACGATCCAAAATCGCCACTGGCTCCACCTCATAGGTCAAACTATCATCCAACTAAATCACGCTGAAGTCCAAAATGTGAGATGGGTCCCCAATATACTTTCGGAGCATAGAAACATGAAACACTGGGTGTACACTCGACAGACTGGGTGGCAAAGCAAGCTCATAAGCCACCTCCCCAACTCTCCGAAGTACTTCAAACGGTCCAATGAACCGAGGACTCAATTTCCCTTTCTTCCCGAACCTCATAACACCTTTCATGGGCGAAACTTTCAGCAAGACCTTCTCGCCAACCATGTAAGACACATCGCGAACCTTTCTATCGGCATAACTCTTTTGCCTCGACTGTGCTGTACGAAGCCTCTCCTGGATTACCTTCACCTTTTCTAGAGCATCTTGAACCAAGTCAGTCCCCAATAGCCTAGCTTCGCCGGGCTCAAACCAACCAACAGGAGATCTACACCGTCTCCCATACAGAGCCTCATACGGGGCCATCTGAATACTTGTCTGATAGCCGTTGTTATAAGCGAATTATGCAAGAGGCAGAAACTCATCCCATGAGCCTTCGAAATCAACAACACATGCACGCAGCATGTCCTCCAATATCTGAATGGTACG
>MCJB01004058.1:112391-158565 GCA_002018475.1 Nicotiana obtusifolia
CCAGTAGTTCGTGGCCTCACCATCTATGAGAGAACGGATAGAAGAAGTTTTAGTACTCGGATCAACAAGTTCGCACGACAAAAATTTCAAGAATATGGAATTTTCCTAAAAAGGTTCTGCAGCCTCTCGAAGATAAGTACAGACGTCTCCGTACCGATCCACAAGACTCTACTAAATCCGCTCATGACTCGTGAGACCTATGTAACCTAGGCTCTGATACCAATTCTGTCACGATCCAAAATCCCAACCCGGTCGTGATGGCGCCTCTCATGAAGACAAGGCCAGCCAAACCAACTAAACTTTGCTCAAATAGTTAAATAATACGAAAATAATATAAGTATGGTTAAATAACAGTAATTTGCGGAAAAATATAGTAAACCATCCCGACTACAGCCCTCAGATCGGGGTGTCACAAAGTCATGAGCCACTAAGGAAATCCTAATAATAAAATAACTATTACAATATCTTTGGCACAATTGTTTGAAGAAAGTGAAAGCAACAAAATAAAAGAAATACGGGCTGCGAACGCTAACAGCTACCTCGTAATCTCAGAATCACCACCCTGACAATAGTAGTAGTCAGTACCTCGGGGCGGAACCGATAACGCCTGAATCTGCACACATGGTGCAGGGAGTAATGTGAGTACTTCCAACTCAGTGAGTAATAAATATAAATAATGGCTGAAAGTAAGAAACACATAAGACTTAGAGCAATCCACGATGGAAGAGTAAAAACATGTAACATCTCAAATAGATAACGTGAAGTAAATGGATACAACACCAACACAACCAAAAATGCAATGCAAATGCAATGCAATGCAAGTCATGACTATCGTGCCGGCGTGCCACCCGTTCCCTGGGTACCCGGCGCTTACTGTGGGGGGTTCAGTAGCGCAATATTTCGTGACGGCGTGTCACCCGATCCATGCATGTCACATCTCGTGGCGGCATGCCACCCGATCCCATTAAAATCATTTGAAAATATCATTTAAGTTTCAAAACTGAGTTTATGAAATGAATCAATTCAGCAACAATACCCCTGAAGGGTTCACATAACCGGCGAGATGCCCAAATATGATGTAATAAACAATGACAAATACCCTTGAAGGGTTCCATAACCGGCGAGATGCCCAAATATGAAGTAATAAACAATGACAAATACCTCTGAAGGGTTCCATAACCGGCGAGATGCTCAAATATTGCAAGCAGCCCAAATCATGGTGATATCAAACAAGTTTCAATCACATATGTAGTAAAATCATAAATCGGGATGGACCAAGTCACAATCCCCAGAAGTAAACGACCCCATGCTCATCATCGAGCATGTGCCTCACCTCAACATAGCACTACGATGTGCAATCCGGGGTTTCGAACCCTCAGGACATCATTTACAAACATTACTCACCTCAAATCGGCTAAATTCTTAGCCCACGACGCCCTTGCCCTTTGAATTGGCCTCCACGTGCGTCGAATCTGTCCAAATTCAGAACAATTACATCACAATATGTTGTGGGAACAAAGCCCAAGCAAAGAAATCAAAAAAACACCTAGAAATTCCGAAATTAGAAAACCCGAGCCCCGAGCCCACTTCTCGAAATTCAGTAATTATCACCTCAACGGGTTCCTTATCTCCTCATGATTTCAACCATACAAGATTTATTAAATTCCGACATAGGCTCGACCTCTAAGTCTCAAAGTACAAACTTAGGGTCTTCCACAATTTTCCCAACTTAAATCACTAGTAAAAGTGCTAAAACAGCTATAATCTTAGGTAAATCTCTCAAAATTGAGTTAGGAATACTTACCCCGATGTTTCCCTTAAAAACCATCCAAGAATTTCTTCAAAACTTGCTTCAATCCGAGTTCTATGGCCCCAAGTATGCTTGAGGTGACAAAAACTCCTCCCTTTTGGAATTTATCCAAGAAAATCTCCTTTAGATGTAGTTTTGAGGTTGATTTGTTGTGATTCTGTAGTGTTTCTCTTTGTGGGTGACGGGAATGGGTTTTGCATGGCAAAATGGGCACTGAGTTCTATTTATAGAGTGGTAAAAAATCGAGCCAAAACACCCTTGCCCGACCAAATATGCGATCGCATACCTGCCGCATAACAGGTATGCGGTTCGCATATTTGATGTAGCCATCGTGAAGATGGCCCTAGCCTTCACCGCGAATTCAAGACAAAGCGTGGTTTGCGGTTCGCATTTCATGTTTTGCGATCGCATTCTCGTCGCATTCCTGACGTGGATTTTTGTCCAAGCTTCTGCCTCAGTATGCGACCACCACTATCAAATATGCGGTTCGCATTTCAGGTTTGCAGTTCGCATTCTGGCTACATTTCGGTCGTGAATCTTGCTCAGATTTCTGCTTGTTTTTGCGACCTCACCGTGAGATATGCGGTCCGCATTTGAGTTATGCGGTCCACATTCTCACCTGGTTTTTCTGCAACTTTTGCTTTTTCAACGATGGTTTAATCCGTTTAACCACCCAAAACTTACCCGAGGCCTCCGGAACCTCAACTAAACATGCCAACATATCCCTTAACTTTATTTAAACTTGTTCCAACCTTTGGAACGGTCAAATCAATATCATATCATCAAATTCGCATTGTATTCAAGCCTAAGGATTTCAAAATCTTCTAAATCGTTCTTTTGATCTAAACCCAACCAAACCACGTCCGAATGACCTGAAATTTTGCGCACAAGTCATAAATTACATATCGAAGCTACAGCAACTTTCGGAATTCCATTCCGACCCTCGGATCAAAATCTCGCCTATCAACCAGAAAATCGCCAAAATTCTAACTTCACCAATTCAAGCCTAATCCTACACGGAGCTTCCAAAACTAATTCCGATCACTCTCCTAAGTCATAAATCCTCTCTCGAAACTAACCGAATCGTCGGAATTCACATCCGAGACTTCTAACTCGTAAGTCAACATCCAGTTGACTTTCACATCTTAAGCCTTCTTTAAAGGGACAAAGTGTCTCATTTCTTACCGATTTCACTCCGAATGCAACTTACTCAACTAAATTACCTAAAATACTGATAACGAGGCATAATGATACAAATATTGGGGAAGACGGAGCAGTAACCTATGAGACGATTTACCGGGTCGTCACATTATATGGCGATTTGAAGGATTTGAATGACTCTTGGCACGTTCGAGGACGAACGTATGTTTAAGTGGGGGAGAATGTAACGACCCGATCGGTCGTTTTGAGCTTTAGTGTTCCATTTAGTTGTGTGAGGCTTTGAGTAGCTTCATATTATGTATTATGACTTGCGTGTATGGTTGGTTTCAGTTTTCGAGCGGTTCAGGGTTAATTTGGAAGAATGATTTTCGTTTTAGAAGCTTTTAAGTTGGAAGAGTTAAATAATATTTGACTTTTGGGTAAACGGACTCAAAATCGGATTTTAATTATTCCAATAAGTTTGTATGATAACTTTTGACATGTACACAAAGTTTGGTTAAATTTCGATTACTTTGAATAAGTTTGGGTTGTATGGTGATTGTTTTCGGTTTCTACGTCGATTTGAGCATAAAGGTTACCATATTGAGCAAACAGCCTTTCATTTGTGTTTCAACTAAACCATTATATGTGTATCATAATTTTGGAACCATAGCAACTGAAATCATAAGTTTCAACATCGTATGAGGAATTTATGGTCATTATACTAAGAATTGGGTTGCTAGATTTATTAGATTAATTACGAAATTGCCACTAAATTATTGAAACCAACATATCTCCTTCATTATAAGGTTAAATGGAGTGATTTAAAAGCCTAAATTAACTAGAATTTCACGAAGAATCCATTGACGGCATCAAAAGCCAGTTTCAAGATTGTTTGGCACAATAAACGAGGTAGAACAACTGGATATTTTTGGCTATTAATGTTGTTGGAGTTTTTCTCATCCTGAAAGTTTGAGATTGGGAGAATTCAAGGATGTTGTTCAAGTTTCTTCCATGGGGTAAGGTATAAACCATAACCTAAGTATTTTCCTTTGATTCATTCCCTTGGTTTATGCTTTAATACATGCTTTTAATTGAAAACCAATTTAATTCTTTAAATCAAGACCTAGGATTATGTCCTAAATTTTAAAAATTGAAAATGAGTTAGAGGCATTTATTTCCCGATTCCTTTTGGGGTCTTGTTCTCCTATATTAAGAAAACGACATACTCGTATTTGGCGAGTTTTGGAGTAGTATTTCGGGAGATATGAGACCTAACTAGTGTGGGTTGGACTGTTGGGTTATAAACACCCAAGAGCGATATTTTGGCGAATTGGTTGAGCTATCGGACTCCGATATAGTTTGTTTTCGTTCGTGTGAGCTTGTATTGGTTCGAGCTTCGCTCGATAAGCTTGCATTGCAAGGCGGATGCGAAGTTGACTTTTGTTGACTTTTTGGGGAATATATAAAGGTCATAGCTTTATTTATTGTACTTGGATTCTCTTGCATTGTTTGATGTTACTAAGTCATTTTTGGTTAGATTTTAGTTGTTTGGAGGCGATGTTTAGGGGAAAAGCTATTTCAGAGGGTTGAGTTGGCCTAGTTGAGGTAAGTATCTTGCCTAACTTTGTGTGTCACGACCCAAAATTCAACTATTCGTGATGGCACCTAACACAACCCGCTAGGTAAGCCAATTTACAACTATCCAATTTAATGAGATTTATTAAGAGAAGAAATGAAATTACATATGCTTTTATACACAGAATTTCCCAAGGACTGGTAGTACAATCATGAGCTTCTAAGATTTAGATTTTTACAAAGTTGAATTGAAATAATTACAACATCTGTTTGAAATGTAAATGAGCAGAATTCAAATATATTTCTTCCAAGGACAAGTGATAGTCACAACTGGAACGTAGGTACATTTTCAAATCCAGCTCCCGCCATATGCAACAACATCAACATCCAACATCTGCACGCAAGGTGCAGAAGTGTAGCATGAGTACAATCGACCCCGTGTACTCAATAATTAAGAAACCTAACCTTAGGTTGAAAGTAGTGACGAGCTAGGACAAGTGTCAGGGTCTAACTCTAGTAACCAACGACAATTCATAACAACATAATAGAGATGGTACAAGAAATAACTCTGCTCGTTCACAGTTACGGAAAATAGGCATGCTTTTTAAATATAAAAACAAATCTCAAATCTTTCACGTAAAACACCAAAATATGAGAAAGTTTGAAAACTGTGATTTTTCCAAAAACATTCAATAACAGATAAGATGATTCAATCTCAGATAGCATGAGGAAAGTACATCTCTATGCCTACATGTCAAATGTGCATGTTAGATGTAATGCGTCACAGTGATGAACTCATGTACTCACACTCTCAGAGTACTCAATATCACAGTCTCACTCCTCACGCTCAATCACTCAGCACATTCAGTCACTCAGAACTATACGGTACCTGCTGCATCCCGCAGCCTGATCCCATCATGAATCAACAGTAATACCTACTGTAGCGTGCAGCCTGATCCACTTATAGCCGTAAGGCCTACTGCAGCGTGCAACCTGATCCATATATAGCAATAAGGCCTGTTGCAGCTGCTTGGCTCAAATTACACCTTAATAATAGTGTAAGCGGTCGATGTCAAAATATAATAACCCAACAAGGTTGGGGTCGAATCCCACAGGGAATAGGTGTGAAACTATTGTCTAATTAATGTAATACTTGACTAAGTCGTAATTCTATCAAGTACGTCAAATAGAATAAAGAAGTGTTGAATGTATAAGTAAACGAAAACTGAAAACTATTTTTTACAGTATGAATGTGAAAAATATAAATTTAAGAAACCAAGGTTGTGTCCCCCTTAATGTAGTAGAATGTTCTTGATATTAATATTGAATACCTTTCTTGATATGAAATTGATGTTTAATTTACTACCCAATTTTCCCAATAATTGGATAATGTATCCTCTCTATGATTCTCCCGAATACAAAAGAGTCATGCTTAAGAACAACCAATTAAGCGCCAAATTAAAACCTACTTATTCCTAAGCGATTTTGTTAAACAAGGTTTAAAGCCTTGAGTTTTTTGTTATTTATTTCTACCAAACTCTATCTCACTTTTCCAAGATAAGATAGAGCTAATTGGTGTTCGGTAATGTTTGCAACCACCAATGATTAATTGAAGAACAAGAAATAAATAAATATCAAGCTTCCTTCGAAATTGGATTCAATACCAAGACCTCAACAACATTCTACCCATCTAGGGTTCACAACCTCAGCGTTTGAATTTAGCTACACATGCTGATAATTAAACAACAACGAAGAGTAATTGATATCATCTTACAAAAATAGAAGGTATTTGATCCCCAAAAGCTTCTAAGAATTCAAAATAATCAATTGGCATACTTTGTACTCTAAATTCTCACAAGACTCACTTCACAAAACCCTATAAAACCTATTTATAGAGGCCCAAAACCAGAGGCGAATTTCGGTCAGATTTGCCCTTGTTGTAATAATGCGGACCGCATTTCTGTCGCAGAACAGAAATGTGGACCGCAAATCATCATCGTCCGTCGCAAACTCCACTAGAAAATTTTGCTCCCATCGCGTTTTGATTCGCGGTTCACATGTTGATTATGCGATCGTGATATGCAATCGTATTCTCCACTCTGATTTTCACCCAAAACTTTGTTTGTGTTTACGATTGCACCTGGCTATTTCACGGTTCGCATTCCTGTTTTGCGTTCGCATTTGTGACCGCATTCTCGACATGAAGATTGCCCTAGAGTTCTGTCCTAGTTTGTGATCTGCCTGTGGAATATGCGGTTCGCATTTTCAGTTTGCGACCGCATACTTGTACTCGCGATGCTTTTAACTTCTTTTCTTGTCTTCAGCTAACTTTTTGAACTCTTTTCTGTTCTTCTGGGTCCTTACACTTGTTATGCTGCAAATACACTAAAATTACATAAGTATCATGAGAATTGGCAAGTAAAACAAGTTAAACTTTAAGCAAATAGTATCAAAATGTGCCAAAATTACCCGACACATCAACACCCCCAACTTAAACTCTTGCTTGTCCTCAAGCAACTAAAACGATACTATCCTAGTCTAGACTCTACTTATCGAACATGAAGCAATACTGACCGTGGACGGTGGTTGTTGTTAGTTACTCAAGTATAACTCTTTAAGCACTGTACCCCCCTTGAATAATAAATAAGTTCAAAGACAACCAATCAATTAGTGAACTTTGAGCCTCAACAAATTAACTAAAGGCTACCTTCAGCTGAATACACTTATGCCTTACTCCAAGCTCAACTTACTATCAACCTAGCAGTGTATGTGCCCTCACTGGAAAGAAAGTTCCACTCTCACAATATTTATCATCGCAATACAAAGGGACTAAAGTGCAAGTACACTCACTCTCAGAACAAAATTTCAAGTGTCACCCCATGCCGCACCATAGGCTTGCCCTTCTTTTAATTCATCGCCTAGTTATAAGAACACTCGGTTGGAGATCACATAAGGACTTTGTAAGCTTGTAATGTCAGTTTAAGGAAGGGTAGGATAATATTTAGATACTAGTGGCTATTTCCTCCTTGAACACTAATTACATTCTTCTTTCTTTTAACCTTTTGTTTCTTTTCGACCCCATAACCTTAATGGCATTCAGTTCCCACATTGGACCCCACTTTGCATACCTCTTTATTCTATTCTCAAGCTCCATTATTGCCATTACATACCTCATTATTTATGACAACACACATTTTTCTTTTTCTTTTTTTTTTCTATTTTTTTTCTTTTTTTTTTCTTTTTGGAGCTTTCTTAAATTCACATGAACATTTTGAGGTATGGGTCCCCACCTTCATTTCAGAACCTTGCCCATTTTCATGTTGACCCACACCCCCAACTTAAACTTTTAGCAATGTGCTCAATGTTCAAGGAGGAACGTGTTCTAAAGAGATCATGTTTTACGAATGGGACAAGTTTGTAACGCGGAGGCCAAGGAAAAGGCTAAAAGGCTCAAATAGGGTACTAGTGATATTAATTATGCACAGGTAAGCGGAAAAGGCTAGAAAGATTTCATCAATAATCAAAGAAAGCCTAAGATCATTTCTCTAACTCAGTGTATGTATGATAGGCGTCGAAAAACCAACCGGGCAAGTTCTAGATGGCAGAAGTGAACACAAGAACTATCGAAACAAGGAGCTCACACACATTGGCACACAAACTGTTCGGTTAACATAGTTTACAACTTTAGAGTTCACATTTAGTCACTCGAGGCTTTCCTCGTGTACACATACACGATTCTAAGTAGACCTAGAGTTACCGGGTGAGCCTCAAATTCACATAATTGATTTGTTACAAGGGTCTACTCACACAGGTTTACATACTTGATACTCAACAAATGTACCATCCTGGTCAATATACCTCATATTCATAGGCCCGGTTCTACTATTACACTCTTGAAAAAGAACCCGGCAGAAGAAAAAACAAGGGGATTTTATTGCTAATTATTTAATTATAACAACATATATACATAAATCATGAATCATTACTATATAATGTACAGTTATCAAATGTCACTAAACATGCCCAAAAATAAATCAAATACACAGACAAAACAAGGATATAAGGCTACCACCCCTAACTTAAACACATGCATTGTCCCCAATGCATATAAAGAAATATAGAGTACATTGCACGAAGAGATGCGGTGGCCTAGGTCTCCTTCGGAGCTGTAGGAGGAGTGTGGGACTGGTCTGGAGCAGGTGGTGAGGCCGCAGAGCGTCTAGCTTCTCCCACTGGTGGCCGTGTCCTGGCAGCCCTCTCTGATAGCGATTTCTGAATGGACTTCTCAATGTCTTCTTGCTCTTGTTCCTCCTCCACCGTTGGCACAGCAACTGCTTTGCCCTTTTCCTTAGGGTCCTCATCCTCATCGAACCGTGAACTGGCCTCCTCTGATTCTTCCCCTTCGAATTCTGATGACTGCCCCGATGTCTAGTCATCAGTAGAATCTACCTGGACTGTAGGGGCGGGAGGCTGAGACACTTTAGCAGACGAAGGTGCGATGTCTGCCATTAGTGTCGTGAAGTCCAGGCCCAAGTCTGGTGCAGCACGGCCAGCACCCTGGTCACCCTCGTTGGGGAGGAGAGATGATATGTCGAACTCCAGATTTTTCATCTTCTGGAGGTCGGTCTTCATGGATTTTACTTCCTCCCGCAGTTGGGGTAAACCCCTCACCTCACCTCTTTCAATCTGTTCAACCCTAGACTCAAGCTTGTTCAACCTATCTCCGAACGCTAATTGTTGTTGTTGGAGAGCGGTATCTGACATTTGCATCGGAGTCAGGGCCTGTTTAATCAGGTGGGGCAATGTCTTCAAGAGTTGGTCTACCTTAGAATTTGCGTGATGAGCAATTAGACCGAGTCTTGAAATGGTTGGCAATTGTGAGGTAGATGGCCCAGTGGTAGATAGGGGTGCAGTTTCGTCAGCAACAGTGGAGGTGTCAGGATCTTGGGGAGACAGGAGATTCTGGGAGTTAATGTCCTCAATTGGGGTCACTGGTGGGGCAACCAAATCACTTATACGAGTGATATCTATATCTCTCGTAGACCTCCCGAGTTTGTCTTATTGTGGTAAGAATGGGACATTCACCTCTTGGCAGAGGGTTGTGATCAAACTCGGGAAGGAAAGTGATGTGGCCCGCTGGGTAGCCCGGATGCCAATTGCCTGGAAAATAAGACTCCCCACATCAATTTTAATACCCGTCATTATACACGCAATGAGAAGGGCCTTCTCAATGCTGATATCTGTTTCATTCCTGGAGGGTATTAAATGGGAGGTGACAAAGTTGAGCGAATATTTGCTTTCCCTTGTGAGGTCTTCTTTTTAAATTTTCTTTCCAGGACTGATCCAGGCAGGAGTCCCCTTGGCAATGGTGGACGCTATCCATCCACGTTTGTTTTCTCTGTTGGAGTACTTTGCATCGTACTCAGCTGTGCCTGATTCCCAGTCGGGGAAGTAGAGTTCATTGATATGCTCACTGTCACAAAATACAGCCTTCCCCCGAACGCGGACGATGCCGGTGAATATTCTGTTGCATCTATGATAGCCTGTTCGTGAAGCTCCATAAGACGCATAGAATTCCCGAACCATTGACTCATTATATTCCTTGGGGTCCTTAGTGAAGTACTCCCATTTTCTCGTTTTGATGTTTTCGAGAATATGAGGGTACTGGTCCTGTATCCCATTCAAGCTTAACATTTTCTCCCCCAAGATTCTTCTCTTTGTTAGCCCTTCCCTGAACAAGGATCGTGAACCTTCAACCCCAAAACGAAGCTAAAGGTCATCACCTCGTTTCCTTCGGGCCTCAGCTATTAAATCAACTTTCGGTACGCAGTCCTCCTCAACAGACTGGGAGGTGTTAGGTACAATTGATTCCACTCTTGCCCGTTTGGGTTGTGCTGAGGTAGAATCGGATGATGGCCTTCTCTTTGCGGAGTGCTTTTTGGCTGCCATATCTGCATAAGTGGGAGATGTGAGTGACATTATCATCATTTGGGAAAAGCAAAACAGGAAAATGACCAAAGAGTTACAGAAATGCGGCGTGGTTTGCGGCCGCATAACCACTATGCGAACCGCAAACACGTCGCATTCTTATGTGTGACAGGTAGAGGGCATTCTGCGGTGGATTCTGCGAATCGCATAAATACTATGCGAATCGCAAATCCATCGCAGATTGTTGTCAAGCATAAGCCTGTTGGATGCACACAAATGTTATCGCATACTCATCGCAAAGCGAGATATGCGATCGCATATTCACCGTAGAGTTCACCAGTGCTAACCAAATGTTCTGGCTGTGTTTGCGGTGGCTTTGCGGTCCGCATATCGATTATGCGATCGCAGAATCACCGCATATGTTGTCTTCCTCAGATACCTAGGGTTCAGGGATGCGGTCAAAGTGCGGTCCACATTTTGATTTTGTGGACCGCAAATACCTTAAAGTATACAAGTATGTTCATCCCTCAAGCAAGAAAACCCTAGATTTCTATCTTCCATCCCAAAGCACCAAAAAACTTCAATGAAACGTTAATCCTAATCTTGCAAAATAAAAATTCAACATGGAGCAAAGGATGAACGTACTTTGTGAAGAAGATTGTAGTTCATAGGACAACTGTGAATCAATTCTTTGAGGTTTGGTGAACTTGTACTTTTACTTTTCCGATGATGTTCGTCTGAGGTCTTGCTCTGTTGCCGTTTTCTCTTCTCTTTTTGTTTGTTTTTGTGTTTTTTTTATATACTTAGATTGAAGGATTTAGAAAAGGAGGGAATGTGAACACGTACCTAGAAATTATGCGATGATTTAAGTTTTGCATAATGGAAATGCGAACCGCAAAGTAGGAGTTTCCACCGCATTTTTATCAGACTTTTGAGCTGAATTTTCTATCTTTGTTTGCGGTGAGAATGCGGTTCGCATAACTTAAATGCGAACCGCGAACTGTTGAGGTTCGTCGCATTTATGCCAGATATATTTGCTCAAGTTTCTGCTTCAGTTTGCGGCACAAATGCGGTTCGCGTATCTTAAATGCGATCACATTTGTGCAGCATTTTTCACCTTGATGTTTTTCTGCAGTTTCAAACACTCCTCTTCAATTCCTGTATCCTTTCGTCACATTCCTGCATTCTAAAACCCTTCAAATAGCCCTGAGTACAAATGTGATAATGAATTCTAAATAAAAATACAACACAAATAAAAGCAAATGATACCACACATGGGTTGCCTCCCATGAAGCGCTTGATTTAACGTCGTGGCACGACGAGGCTAGGATGCTTCTGCAATCATTCTGTAGTTGGAATTTGATCATCTTTTAGATCCAGCTGCTCTACCACATGTTTCTTTCCATCTACTCCCTAGTAGTGCTTGATTCTTTGCCCATTAACCTTGAAAGTCCGGAGCCCATCCTCCGATGCTAATTCAACAGCTCCAAACGGAGAGACATCAACAACTTTAAATGGTCCACACCATTTAGACTTCAGTTTCCCCGGAAATAATTTAAGTCTTGAATTGAACAGCAATACCAGATCCCCTGCCTTAAACTCTCTTTTCAAGATCTTTGTATCATGGACGAATTTCATTCCTTCTTTATAAACTGCTGCACTCTCATAAGCTTGAAGACGGAATTCCTCCATTTCATTTAACTGTGCCAACCTTAGAGCTCCGGCCTCCGCCCAGTCCATGTTTAATCTCTTTAAGGCCCACATATCCTTATGCTCGAGTTCTACGGGTAAATGGCACGCCTTTCCGAAGTCTAACCGATAAGGGGATGTACCGATAGGAGTCTTGTAAGCTGTACGATATGCCCATAGAGCATCATCTAACTTTCTTGACCAATCGGTCCTATTTGCGTTCACCGTCTTTGATAGAATGCTCTTGATCTCCCTGTTGGATACCTCAACTTGACCGCTCGATTGTGGATGATAAGGTGTGGCAACCTTATGCTTAACCCCATACTTGTCAAGGAGACCTTTAAAGACTCTGTTACATAAGTGTGAACCTCCATCACTGAGAATGGCTCTCGGGGTGCCAAACCGGGTGAAAATATTCTTCTTTAGAAATGTGGTCACACTCCGAGCTTCGTTGTTTGGTAAGGCAACGACTTTTACCCATTTGGACACATAGTCCACAGCTACTAGGATGTATTTCATCCCACATGAGCTTATGAAAGGGCCCATAAAGTCAATACCCCAAACATCGAATAGTTCGATTTCCATAACAAAGTTCATAGGCATCTCATGCCTCCTCGAAATTGGGCCTTGTCGTTGGCATTGGTCGCAAGACTTCACCAACTAATTAGCATCCTGATAAATAGTCGGCTAGTAATACCACACTCCAAAATCTTTGCAGCTGTTTTGTTACCCCCATGATGACCCCCAACCAGTGAATCATGACAAGCTTTCAGAATCTGTAACATCTCTTCCTCGGGCACGCATCTTCTAATTATATTTTTAGCACAGACATGGAATAAGAATGGTTCTTCCCAATAATAGTTGCGACAATACCTCAAGAACTTCTTCCGTTGGTATGATTCCAACCCTTCCGGAATAAGATCGCTGACAATGTAGTTGGCGATGTCTGCATACCACGGTGAAAATGAATTAGATACCATCAATATATATTCATCTGGAAATGAGTCATTTATCTCCAGCTCTTCTTTTTGTCTCCCTGATTCTTCCAGTCTAGATAAGTGATTTGCCACTTGGTTTTTTGTTCCCTTGCGATCCATAACTTCGAAATCGAACTCTTACAGCAGTAACACCTATCGGATTAGTCGTGGCTTTGCATCTTTCTTCGCTATCAAATAACAGAGAGCTGCATGATCCGTATACACAATCACTTTAAAGCCCAATAGATACGCACGGAACTTCTCGAATGCATACACAATAGCTAGCAGTTCCTGCTCGGTTACAGTGTAATTCATCTGCGCGCCATTAAGTGTCTTGCTAGCATAGTATATTGGGTGAAGAACTTTATTGTGTCTTTGTCCCAGCATAACTCCAATAGCTACACCGCTAGCATCACACATAAGCTCAAAGGGAACGGACCAATTAGGTGTGACAATAATAGGTGCCGTGGTGAGCTTTGTTTTCAGTTCCTCAAAAGCTGCGAGGCATTTTTCATCAAAGACGAACTTGGCATCCTTCTCTAGGAGTTTACACATTGGGTGTGCAATCTTTGAGAAGTCCTTAATGAACCGCCTGTAGAATCCAGCATGCCCCAAAAAGCTACGGACACCTTTTACGGATGTGGGTGGAGGGAGTTTGGAGATGATCTCAATTTATCCACCTCTATGCCACGCCTGGAGATTTTATGTCCCAGAACAACACCTTCATCCACCATGAAGTGGCATTTCTCCCAGTTTAATACAAGGTTTGTCTCTTCGCATCGCTTTAGCACTTGTTTCAGATTTTTTAGGCAGTGCTCAAAAGTTTCCCCGACTACCGAGAAATCATCCATAAAGACCTCAAGAAAGTTCTCTACCATATCGGAAAAGATAGACATCATACATCTTTGGAAGGTGGCTGGAGCATTGCATAAGCCGAATGGCATTCGACTGAAAGCAAATGTTCCATACGGACATGTGAGCGTTGTCTTCTCCTGGTCCTCCAAAGCTATATTGATCTGATTATACCCGGAGTATCCGTGGAGGAAGCAATAGAAGGACTTTCCGGCTAGCCGATCAAGCATTTGATCAATAAAAGGCATAGGGAAGTGGTCCTTGCATGTGGCGTTATTGAGTTTTTTGTAATCCATGCATACCCACCATCCGGTTACTGTCCTTGTAGGAATCAGCTCGTTCTTTTCATTCTTGACCACAGTCATGCCTCCCTTCTTTGGCACGCATTGCACCGGGCTCACCCATGAACTATCGGCAATTGGGTAGACTACCCCAGCGTCCAGCCATTTGATTATCTCTTTCTTCACAACTTCCTGCATTGACGGATTCAGCCGTCATTGGTGCTCCACACTCGGTTTTGTCCCATTTTCTAGTTGAATATTGTGCTCGCAAATTCCAGCAGGGATTCCCCGAATGTCCGCAATTGTCCAACCGATGGCTTGTCTGTGTTCCTTCAAAACTTGCAGCAACTGCTCTACCTGCACATCATTCAACAACGANGTTTGAGCTCTAATTTAGGTGGTTCGATAATGAACGACTTTGCAGGAGGTGTAGCTCTATTCTCCAAATCTAGGGATAGTTTTGGTGGAGTATATGAGTAAGAGCCACGTCCTTCTAATGCATTCACCGACTCCATAAAGCCTTCCTTACCATCGAAATTCACCAATATAGCTGCCAGTGCTTCACCTAGGCATTGCTCTTCCATTTTCATCTCAACAGCCTCATCAACTTCATCAACAATACCGATTAGTGAAATGCTCTCGTATTCGGTTGGCAGTTTCATACCCCTACTAGCTTGGAAGGTAACTTCTTCGTTGTTCACCTGGAACTTGATTTCATTACGCTCCGAATCCATTAGTGCTCTTCCAGTAGCTAAGAATGGTCTCCCCAATATAATAGGGGTTTCCTTGTCCACAGCAAAATCAAGGATCACAAAATCAGCTGGAATATGAAATATTCCAAATTTCACAATCACATCATCTACAATACCGACTGGTCTTTTGATTGAACGGTCAGCCATCTGCAACCTCATGCTCGTCCGCCTTGGCATTCCTAATCCAGCTTGTTTGTAGATGGCAAGTGGCATTAGATTGATGTTGGCTCCATTGTCACACAGTGCCTTAGCGAAGTCGCGCACTCTAATAGTTCACGGAGTAGTAAATGCTCCCGGGTCCTCTTTCTTCTGGATTGGATTTGTAGCAATGATAGAGCTAACCGGGTGAGACATATTCACCACCTCATTCTTGGTGGTTCTCTTCTTTGTGATCAGATCCTTTAGATACTTGGCAAAACCCCGCCATTTCTTGGAAAGCCTCCAAGAATGGTATATTCACCGATAACTGCTTGAGAATGTCATAGAACTTCTCAAACTTGCTGTCGTCAACTCTTCTCGCAAGTCTCTGAGGGAAAGGAGGAGGGGGTCTAGGAATTGGCGGAAGAATGTTTTGATGTTTCTTCTGCCTTGTCCTTTATCCCTTCTTGGGTCTCATCTCGGTTTTGCATAACTTTTGGATTTTTGTTTGCTTCAGCAACATTAGGTTTTTCAACTTCAACCCCTTTTTGAAATTTTTCCACATCAACTATTTGCTCATCTCTTCCTTGCAATGTCTTACCACTCCTGGTAGTGATAGCCATAATATGGGAGGTTGGGCCACTTCCATTCCCATTTGGATTTGTAATTGTGTCACTAGGAAGTGTCCCTTCTGCTGTGGATATTTCTCACGAGAAAGATCTCTCATTTGCAATTCCAGCTTTTGAATCGCCGCAGTGTGAGAGCCAACCAATTCAGTCATGTTCTTCATGGAATTATCAGACTTTTCTTGATTTTTAATATTCTTTCAAGCATGCTCTCTAATTTAGACTCATTAGAGGATCCCTGATTCGAATACTGACCCTTTGGAGGAACATAAGGGTTGAACTTCGATTTGAAAAATTATTATTGCTGTTCCAGCTTCCTTGGTTAGAGCCACTTTGGTTATTGCGCCATTGATGGTGACCTTGCCCTTGCGGGTTTGGTCTCCATTGATTATGCGAGCCTTGACCTTGGTAATTCTGCCTTTGATACCCACCTTGAGAATTATTAACATAATTTGCCTCTTCATAATCATCACTTTGCACCGGCTGCACATTCTCAACCATATTGACTTTCTTCTTCTGATTTTCCGTGAAAAGCTTTATCAACACATTGACATTTGTAGCAAGTTCTGCAATTACTTGGTCTCGTTCTTGATTTTCCTTGATCAAGTTACTCATAGAAGGAGACCCAATTGCAATACCACCTGTTGTAACCTCGGAATGCCAAGCCTGATTGTGTTTTACCATTTTATCTAATATCTGAGTCACTCTAGCGAAGGTTTTATCCACGAACGATCCAGCAGCAGCATTCTTCGCTATTGATTGGTTCATAGGGTCCAAACCCATGTAGAATTTTTCCAGCAAGATGGAATCGAGAAAGCCATGGTTTGGAGACCTCACCAAGTACAACTTGAAGCGATCCCACGCTTCATGTAATTGTTCACTAGGTAGTTGCTTAAAGAATAATATCTTGTCTCTGAGCTCAGACTTCTTGCTTTGTGGAAACCACTTTGACAAGAATGCCCGGACAAGTTCAGGCCATGAACGCATGGAATTCGGAGGAAGATTTTGAAGCCATTTCCTCGCATCTCCAGCTAACAAATACTTAAAGCATCTCAGCCTTAAGGCATCATCAAAGACATGGTTTTGCTTGTGCATCGCACAAACACCCAAGAAATTCCTGAGGTGTTGCGTTGGATCGTCATCAGTGGAGTTTCTGAAGAATCCCTCCGCTTTCAGCATCAAAATTAGTCCATGTCCTACCTTGAAAGTAGCAGCACCTATAGCCGGAGGTACTATAGCGTTTGTATCCTCTATATATTCTTCAATATCTACAAAAGAATTTTCTTCCTGCTCTACCTCTACATCATCTTCATGGTCCGACATGTCTTCCTGTCTACAACAACCAAAACAAATAGCGTGTAATCAAGTTGAATTAGACGTATAGTAAAGTATACACTAATTAGAAATTTCAAGACTGTATTCCCCGGCAACGGCGCCAAAAAGTGATTTGCTCAAATTACACCTTAATAATAGTGTAAGCGGTCGATGTCAAATACAATAACCCAACAAGGCTGGGGTCGAATCCCACAGGGAATAGGTGTGAAACTATTGTCTAATTAATGTAATACTTGACTAAGTCGTAATTCTATCAAGTATGTCAAATAGAATAAAGTGTTGAATGTATAAGTAAACGAAAACTGAAAACTAATTTTATAGTATGAATGTGAAAAATATGAATTCAAGAAACCAAGGTTGTGTCCCCCTTAATATAGTAGAATATTCTTGATATTAATATTGAATACCTTTCTTGATATGCAATTGATGTTTAATTTACTACCCAATATTTCTCAATAATTGGATAATGTATCCTCTCTACGATTCTGCCGAATACAAAAGAGTCATGCTTAAGAACAACCAATTAAGCGCCAAATTAAAACCTGCTTATTCCTAAGCGATTTTGTTAAACAAGGTTTAAAGCCTTGAGTTTTTTGTTATTTATTTCTACCAAACTCTATCTCACTTTTCCAAGATAAGATAGAGCTAATTGGCGTTCGTTAATGTTTGCAACCACTAACGATTAATTGAAGAACAAGAAATAAATAAATATCAAGCTTCCTTCGAAATCGGATTCAATGTCAAGATCTCAACAACATTCTACCCATCTAGGGTTCACAACCTCAGCGTTTGACTTTAGCTACACATGCTGATAATTAAAGAACAATGAAGAGTAATTGATATCATCTTACAAAAATAGAAGGTATTTGATCCCCAAAAGCTTCTAAGAATTCAAAATAATCAATTGGCGTACTTTGTACTCTAAATTCTGACAAGACTCACTTCACAAAACCCTATAAAACCTATTTATAGAGGCCCAAAACTCGAGGCGAATTTCAGTCAGATTTGCCCTTGTTGTAATAATGCGGACCGCATTTCTGTCGCAGAACAGAAATGTGGACCGCAAATCATCATCGTCCGTCGCAAACTCCACCAGAAATTTTTTCTCCCATCGCGTTTTGATTCGCGGTTCGCATGTTGATTATGAGATCGCGATATGCTATCGCATTCTCCACTCTGATTTTCACCCAAAACTCTATTTGTGTTTGCGATTGCACCTGGCTATTTCGCGGTTCGCATTCCTGTTTTGCGTTCACATTTTTGACCGCGTTCTCGACATGAAGATTGGCCTAGAGTTCTGTCCTAGTTTGCGATCTGCCTGTGGAATATGCGGTTCGCATTTTCAGTTTGCGACCGCATACTTGTACTCGCGATGCTTTTAACTTCTTTTCTTGTCTTCAGCTAACTTTTTGAACTCTTTTCCGTTCTTCTGGGTCCTTACACTTGTTATGCTGCAAATACACTAAAATTACATAAGTATCATGAGAATTAGCAAGTAAAACAAGTTAATCTTTAAGCAAATAGTATCAAAATGTGCCGAAATTACCCGGCACATCAGCAATGTGCAAGCCAATCCACATATAGCCATAAGGCGTGTTGCGGCGTGCAACCCGATCCATAAATAGCCATATGACTTGCTGCGTCGTGCAACCCGATCCACATATAGCCATGAGGCATGTTCCGGCGTGCAACCCGATCCACATATCTCACACCACGACTCTCAGACCTTAACTCAGTCATCAATCTCTCCAGTCTCTCGAGCTCACAAATCTCATGCCAATCAGGCCAAACAATGATAACATGTTGTGACAACAAATGATAACAGAGACTGAGATATGATATGCAAATGAATGAATATGACTGAGTATGTAACTGCAATTTAAGCAAATATCTCAACAACAGAATTGACCTCAGTGGGCCCCAACAGAATAAGCATATAGCCTAAACATGGTTTCTTACATGGATCACAGCTCAATTAATCTATCACGTAGAAATTTCATGGATAAAGACAAGATTAAGTAACTACATAGTACCAAGGGATCATCCGAATCATAATTCACACGATGCACGCCCACACACCCGTCACATAGCATGTGCATCACCTTAACGCTAAGCACATAACACGTATATTCACTTGTTCATACCCTCAGCACCAAGTTTAGAAGTGTTACCTACCTCGAACAAGCCAAATCCAATACCGAGTAAGCCAAACAATGCTCCAAAAAAAGCCATCCCATGTGTACCAACCTCCGAACGGCTTGAAACTAGCCAAAAACAACTCAAATACATAAAATAAAGCCTAAGGAAACAATTCCAAATGATAAAGGTCGAATCTTTAATCGAAAGCCCAAAGTCAACCAAAAAGTAAAATCCGGGCTCGCGCCTCGAAACCCGACAAAACTCACAAAATCCGACAATCTATTCAATTACGAGTCCAACTATACTAGTTTCACTCAAATTCGACTCCGAATCGATGTTCAAAACGCAAAAATTCACTCAATGAAATATTAGACAAAACCCCCAATTTTCTCTTTAAAATTCAAAATCCAATTACCAAAACGAAGATTGATTCACGAAATATAATTAAAACCGAGTATAAAACACTTACCCCAGTCTTTGTGGTGAAATTTGCCTCCAAAATCACTCAAATCCGAGCTCCCCAACAAAAAGTGTGAATAAAATAGCCAAGCCCTCGATATATATGTTCTGCCCAGGCATCTTCGCTTTTGCGAACAAATTAGCCACTTCTGCGACAGTACATCCGCTTTCACGGAACCAGCTAAAAACTCAACCCTCGCATCTATGGACAAAATATCCGCTTCTACGACATTGCAGGTGCGAGCCACCATCTGCTACTGCGCAAGACCTTGCTCCTGCGTTCCAGCCCACACCTGCACCTCTGCACCTGCGCCCAAATCTCCGGTTCGACGATATTCCTCACCCAGCTCTCACCTTGCTTCTGCGACCCCTTTGTTGCTTCTGCGACCATCGCACCTACACAAAACTAGCCGCAGGTGCGATCACACCAGATCCTGCCATAAGCAACCTTAGCCAAAATTGGTCTAAACAATCCGAACCTCGTTCGAAACTCTTCCGAGCCACTCGGGATCCCCGAATATACCAACTAGTCCAATAACATAACGCGAATCGACCCGAGGCCTCAAATCACGCATAACCAACGAGATGACGAGTCGCACCTCAAATCAAAATTCATGAACTTTGAACTTCCAACTTCCAAAATTCATGCCGAAACATATCAAATCAACTCGGAATGAACTCAAATTTTGCACGCAAGTCCCAAATGACATAACGAAGCTATTCCAGTTCTCGGAACCACAATTCGAACCCAATATCATTAAAGTTAACTCCTGGTCAAACTTATGAACTTTCTAAACCTTCAAATTTCTAACTTTCACTAGTTAGCACCAAAACCTTCTAGGACTATCCAAATGCTAATCCGGTTATACGCCCGAGTCCGAAATCACCATCCGGACCTAACAGAACCATCGAAACTCCAATTTGAGGTCAAATACTAAAAGTCAAACTTGGTCAACTCTTCCAACTTAAAGCTTCAAACATGACATTCATTCTTCCAAATCACTTCCGAATAACCTGAAAATCAAAACCGACGATTCACACAATCATAATACATCATACATAGCTACTCATGCCCTCAAACTACCAAGTGAAGTGTAAATTCTCAAAACGACCGGTCGGGTCATTACATTCTCTCCCGCATTTGTCCTCGAACGTGCCAAGAGTTGTTCCAAAGCCGTTAATCACTATGTAACCTTACCATGCACATACCCGAGGGTGATCCTACGTCACCCTATTCCATATAGGCCCAACAACACAACATAAATGAAAATCATTACTTCGACCTTAGCCCGTGAACCATAGAATCCAATTTACAACATTCGGAATTTCTTATAAGACCCGAATCTCGCATCTACACACTGTATAAGTCTGAACAAGTTGCACCAAGCCATAACCATAAGCCAAGACACAATCATATGATGTATCTCACATCTCAAACACTCATAGCAATAATTTATTATCACCGTAGCTGCTCAAAACAACCCAATACCAGTAACAAACCTCATATCGAACAAAACCCCATTATAAGACCTTCATACACTGACGATGATGAAAGAAACACGCAGAAACTCATAACCACTTATCATATCAACAAGTCATGGAACTCTCCCTCCTTCGACCAGAACTATAACCAATTTCTAAGCCAACTTCTGATATTATCCTTCCAAATATACCGCGATCAGATACGATAGCACACATTCTAGGTCCAATGACCTCATCTTATCAAATACAACTGTCCTACTGACATGCTACACCAATACAACCTTGAGCAACAAAACATGCAATTAGTGCACCAATATGTAATAATTCAAGTGTACTTAAACATAGAAAATGACTCCATTGAGAGAATCGTCCCGCAAGCTCAACAAGTACCACCATAGCGCAACGCTAAAAATCCATCACACATCGTGGAACAAAAACACACAAATCTAACACAAAGGATCATATTCCAACATAACTTCGCTGTAATGTGCAACCCCATCCAAACACTGGTCCACATGAAATACCTCAAGTCACAACACTCAAAATCAACAACTACGTGCAATTTGACGTCTAGTACTAAAAGTGCATGACCATGACCACTGAGAAGCAAATGACTCAATACCATAGTCCGGAAATAACATAATCAATATGAAATCACGTATTCAACACTCTAATACCCCTCTCGCTCAAATCCCGCTATATGGCTCAAATAGAACTGCACCAAGTGTGCATATAACCAACGAATCACACGCCTTGTAACATAGAAGAGTAACACATAGAACATATCGGATACGAGTAAAATCAATTCTAACTGAATGGCATATCCATCAAGAATAGCAGTATGGAGGCAACAAATCCAACCTGTTATAGAATACACATCCTCATTGGGCCTACCAATGGGCCCCAAATCGACTCTGGTCATCCACAGATAGATAAGCAACCCTCCGAATGTCCACAATGACCTAAACATGAGACATACTATCATCTTGCTGTATCCTCGGATAGAAATTCAGTTATTTTTGCTGTTGGCCATATGGTGAGCAAAAACTTTGAACTCCAAACTGTCCAAAATATTGACATTAAGAATATTACAATATTAAAAACTTAAATACACTTCTTTCCTTTTTCTCCAAAATTCTACTATGTTGATGATAGAGTATACATCTTCCATTGATGCAAACATATGTAAATCTTACTTTATTATGGTATCCGAATCTAAGCAACACCCATGGAACCCACAAGCGTAAGGAAAAATATGGCACTAACGGATGCGGCCATATCCAGAAAAGAAAGTTGGCCTAACTCCAATTTGTTTGATGAAGTTGAATAGTAAAAAGTCTTTGGGCAAAAAGCAAATAGGGCCCATCCTTGATTTCATGAAATGCTTCCTTCGCTTTCATGCCAAATTGAAACTCATCAATCTTCTTCAACATGAGGCTTGCAGACTCGTGACGCAACACGACTGAACGACTTAATGTTTCAGGTTCACAGCAAGATTCTGGACAGAAGTATTCAAACTCTTGGGATCAAATCAAAGCTAAACTTGTCCACGAATCTTCATCCCAGTTATTATCTGACAACAAAATAATCTTCCTGGAAAAGTATCACTACTATATTTCATACATCTGATTAATAGTAAAGACAATTCAGATTAGTCCTTTCTCCATCTTTTGACTAAGAATGCCAACTTTATATTCTAATCAAAAGTTAGACGGAAAGTGGTTAACAAAAATATAATAGGTTAAAATTTGAAAAAAGCAATATTTTTTGGAATTGAACCAAAACAATGAGCCTCCATTATTATTTCATTACTTTTAGGTGTTATTTGGCAATTCAAAATGTGGAAAATTGTAATATGGTAATTTATAATTATATGATCTATATATCAAATGAAATTTCCTAATTCAGTAATGCTGGTAAATTGGTGTATAATTTCTTGAAAAAATAGTAATCATCGTATATGTACGTTTTATCGAGTTAAATAACTTTTTTGTTACAGAGTGATATAATGTTTCTTTTACGCGATATTTGATTTAAAAATATGCTTAAAAAATAAATTTATAATTAACTATACGAACGTAAGCCGACTTTAGCTCAGTTGGTAGAGCGGAGGACTGTAGTGTGTCTGCTGAAATCCTTAGGTCGCTGGTTCGAATCCGGCAGGTCGGAATATTTTTTGTTATTTCTTTTAGTTTTGTTTTGCGTTTATTTCTCCTCTTAAGACGACGCCGTTTCTTAATACATCAAATACAGCCTAAGGAAATAATTCCAAATGATAAAAGCCGAATCTTTACTCAAAAACCAAAAGTCAACCAAAGCGTCAAAACTCGAGTCTGCACCTCGGAACCCGTCAAAACTCACAAAATTCAACAACCCATTTAATTACGAGTCCAACCATACTAGTTTCACTCAAATCCGACTCCGAATCGACGTTCACAACTAAAAAATTCACTCAATGAAACTTTAGACAGAAACCCCCAATTTTCTCTTTAAAATTCATAATCCAATTACCAAAAACGAAGATAGATTCACTAAATATAATCTAAACCGAGTTTAGAACACTTACCCCAATCCTTGTGATGAAACATTCCTCATATATCGCTCAAATCCGAGCTCCCAACACAAAGTGTGAATAAAATAGCCAAGCCCTCGATATATAGCTTTTGCGTAGGCATCTTCGCTTTTGCAAACAAATTAGATGCTTTTGCGGCGTTGATACTGCGACAGTACATCTGCTTCTGCTGAACCAGCTAAAAATTCAACCCTCGCACCTGCAGATAAAATATCCATTTCTGCGACATCGCAAGTACGAGCCACCATCCGCTCCTGCGCAAGACCTTGCTCCTGCACTCCAGCCTATTGCACCTGCGCCCAATTTTCGCTTTTGCGATCTTCCTCACCCAGCTCTCACCTCACTTCTGCGACCCCTTTTTCGCTTCTGCAACCATCGCACTTGTGCAAAACCAGCCGCAGGTGCGATCACACCTGATCCTGCCACTAGCAGCCTTAGCCAAAATTGATCCAAACAATTCGAACCTCGTCCGAAACTCTTCCAAGCCACTCGGAACCTATTACGAATATAACAACTAGTCCAATAACTTAACGCGAACCTACTCGAGGCCTCAAATCACGCATAACAACACCGGTACGAGGAATCAACCTCAAATAAAAATTGATGAAATTGAATTTCCAACTTATAAAATGCGCGCCAAAACATATCAAATCAACCTTTAGATCGAAGTCAACTCCCCGTCAAATTTATGAACATTCCAAACCTTTAAAGACTATCCAAATGCAAATCCGGGCATACGCCCGAGTCCGAAATCACCATTCGGACCTAATGGAACCATCTAAAGTCCAATCCGAGGTCAAATACTAAAAGCCAAACTTGGTTAACTCTTCTAACTTAAAGCTTCACCCACATGACATTCATTCGTCCAAATCACTTTGAAATAACCTGAATACCAAAACTGACAATTCGCACAAGTCATAATACATCATACGGAGCTACTCATGCCCTCAAACTATCGAGCGAAGTGCAAATCCTCAAAATGACCGGTCGGGTTGTTACATTGTATAGGGAAACTACCCCTTAGGATTTGGGTTGATTGTGTTATTTGTGTTATTAGAAAGCCGTGTACACAAGGTGACGAGTGGGTACACGTGCTATATGTGGTATTTGACCGATTTAGATTATCTAGACTCTTTCCATGCCTTTAATTAAATTGTCATAACATGTAATATCTCTCATTGTTAATCTACTATTACATGTTCTATTTTGACGTTGTTAGCACCTTTTCTACCTCTTACTTGTTATTTTGCTCTTATATGTTTTAGTTGAAGTAATTTCCTTCCTTGTTGTCTTGTTACCTCTAAATATTTGAATCACTATTAATTGAAGTTATTATTTCGTGGAATATCATCTTGTTGAGTTATTGGGGTTGAAGTTGTAATAGTCGTGATCACATTGAGGAGGAGTTGTTAATTGTTGAGATACCTTTCCTTGTTGAGCATTCCCATTCATTTTGTTATTGCTGAATTCTTGTACTGATTGTGGTTGAGCCATGAGCTATTTGTTGTGGAAATATTGTGTTGTTGACTTTCTGGCAAGTTGTAGCATATGAGCACTTGTGGTGCAAGTTGTGATTGTGTTGTGATATTTATACGCGTGCGGTGGTATAAGGCTAGGGCTTGATACGCCTGCGGTGAGATAAGGTGGGCTTGATGCGCGTGCTGCTAGTAGGGTAACTACTTGAAGCCACGCGGTGAGATAAGGTGGGCTAAAACACGTGTAGCTATTTTGGAAAAAAAATAATTTTCAAAACTTAATGTAAGGCTCACACAGTGATATAGAGAAAGATTGTGATTGAAATTGTAAAATATGAATACGAGGTGGTACCTCGGTTGTGAATTTCATTGTACATTCCTTGTTGGAACAAGTTTTTGGTTGAACGATCATTGTTCTTCCTTCAATCATTCATCCGCATTTTGATTGTGTTTAGTTATTCGTTGATATCTTGGTGTTGGAACGATTGTGGTTTCTTATGTGAGTCATGCATTCTACGTGATTAGTTCTGTTGCTTTAACATGCCTATCTGTGACTCCATTATAATTTGGTAAATTGATTGTCAATGTGAATTGAATTGCGTGGAGTCATTACATCATATTCTATTGAGTTGTTGGTAACGTAATGGTTTAAATAAAAGAATTATTAACATGCTTTATTCTATGTGCCTCTTAAGATAGAACTCGTTATCTCACTCAGTGCCTTATTATTCTAAATGGTTATCGCACTTTCACTATAATTGGGTCTCAAACTATACTCATCACCTTGTTAGATGTTTACCTTACTTAAAATTGTTATCATGTTTTTTCATAACAAATTCTATATTTAATTCGTTAATTTAGCTTATGTTTTATTTTATTTAAAAATGATACTTTTACTCAATTTTACTGCTTTCTAAACTAAACCTATCTATACTCTGTTTCGTACAAATTGTATATTATTTTACTTTACTTGATTTCAAAAATAAACTCATTACTTCATTTGACACTTTACTTTATTCAAGATTTTATTTTGTTTTATGGTGTTTAAATATATCTTTCGTTTATCTAAATTAATATTTATCACGATTGCAAAGTACATGGTAGCATGTGGGCTTTACCGTGTGAAGGTGATTGTTGTTGTGGGCACAAGGTGCCATATGTGTATGATTTAAAAATTACGGTCTATGACTTGTTGTTTATGAGGTGTGGTTCCTCGGGGTAATTCCTGTTGTAAGTCCATGCGTTGGGAGCGATTTGATTATTTGAGTTGTCATCCGTTTTTCCTTATTTGAGTTCATTTACATCTCATCGATGTTCTAATTACGTTGTTTCTTTATTACTCATTTACTACTTGCTGTCATTTATGTTTTTATTACTTCATTTTTAGTTGTAAATCAATAATTTTTCCGCCATTGCTCTTAAATTGATGTTCTTTCCCTTGTTAGCTTATGTATATCTTGAACTGGTTCCTATGTCTAGTAGGTGTCTTGATCTGCCCTCGTCACTACTCTACCGAGGTTAGGCTTGATACTTACTAGGTACAGTTGTGGTGTACTCGTGCTATGCTTCTGCACATTTTTGTACAAATCCATGTATTCTAATCGTGTTGTTGAGAGTTGCATCTGCACGGCGGGAGACTTCAAGGTATACCCGCTACACGTTCGCAGGCCTCGAAGTCACCATCTCACTTCATTATGTTACTGTTAAATTGTAATCCAAAAGGGTATTATTAGAAATTCTAGTATGTTTCAGTATTTCTTATGAATCAGTACTACCGGTTTTGGGAAATGTATAACTGTTGGCCTTTTGCAGCTATGTATATCAATTAATGGTTTATGATTAAAGATTAATTAGTTCAGTTATGTTACTAAATCAACATGTATTAGGCTTATCTAGTCTTAGAGATTAGGTGCCATCACGACCTCCTAAGAAGGGAAATTAGGGTCATGACAATTGCGAAGGGGACAGAGGGTGGTCAGATGTCTCAATTGCGACTTCCCTACGCATTTTCAAAGTTGACCTAGGATGGGCTAGTTTTGTATTTGCGATATATTGGGATTACGGGTAGTCGGAATTTACCCTTGGACCCAGATTTTGACCGGGCGAGCTCGGGGTTGACTTTTTGGGATTTTTTCAAAGATCAAAGCTTTATCTATTGTAATTGTTTTTCCCTGCATTGGTTGATGATATTAAGTCACTTTTGGTTATATTTGAGCCATGTGGAGGCAAATTTTAGGGGAAAAGTTATTTCTGAGGGTTGAGTTGGCTTAGTTGAGGTAAGTACCTTGGCTATCTTTGTGTGGTGGAGCTACCCCTTAGGATTTGTGATTGATTGTACTATTTGTGTTATGTGAAAGTGGGGTACGCAAGGTGACGAGTGGGTACACGGGTTATATTTGGGATTTGACCAGTTTAATTTATTTAGATTCTTTCCATGCCTTTAATTGAATTGTCATGACATGTTATATCCCTCATTGTTAATCAACTCTTACATGTGTTAATCTACCCTTATATGCTTTATTTGACATTATTAGCACTTGTTCTACCTCTTACTTGTTATTTTTCTCTTATATGCTTAGTTGAAGTTATTAGGTTCCTTATTGCCTTGTACATCCGTAATTGTTGAATTACTTTTATGTGAAGTTGTGAATTCTTGAAATAACTTTTTGTGGAGTTATTGGAAAGATTGTGATTGAAATTGTGTAACGTGAATATGAGGCGTACCACAGTTGTGATTCTTCTTGTGCATTTCATATTGAAAAGAGTTATTGGTTCAACAATTCTTGTTGCTTTTTTTCTTCCTTGTCTTACCAGTTTTGTCAGTATTTGACTATTTGTAGTTATCATTAATTGTTTCCTTCTTGTTGTCTTTATGCTTAGAATTGTGTCGTAGTTTGCGTTATTAAATCGCTTCTTTATCATTCATTTCTCCGCTTTTCATTACGTCTCATTATTATATTTTTGTTCTGTTTATCATGTCCTAGTAGGTGACTTGAACTGGCCTCGTCACACATCTACCGAGGTTATTCTCATGCATGTATGGAATGAATAGCATGTAACATTATGTCACGACCCAAATCCCAAATCCGGTCGTGATGGCGCCTCTCATGAAGACAAGGCCAGCCAATTCGAACCCTAACTCATTTTAAGCAATAAATTAACAAGAGGACAACACAACACAGTTTAATAGCAGTCATTTGCAGAAAAACATAGTGAACCATCCCAACAACAGCCCAAAACCGGGGTGTCACAAAGTCATGAGCAACTAATGAAATCCTAATAACAAGATTACTATTACAATATCTCTGGCACAATTGTTTGATGAAAGTGGAAATAACAATATAAAGAGATACGGGGCTGCGGACGCCAACAACTACCTCGTAGTGTCTGAGTCACCACTCTGACAGTCGTAGTCAATGCCTCGGAGCGGAATCAGTAACGCCTGAATCTTCACACATGGTGCAGGGAGTAATGTGAGTACTTCAAACTCAGTGATATTACATATAAATAATGACTGAAAGTAAGGAAACACGTAGAGCACAAGGCAATGCATGATGAAGCAGTAAACCATTATTTGAAAACAGTAAATCAGTAAGAAATCATTTAAAAATCTTCCCAGCTCTGGTTACCAGTTGTCATTGTTACCAACTGTAACCTACAGTTGTCATTGTTACCAACTGTAATATCCTGGGCTCAATATCAATCTCACAGCTCTGGTTACCAGTTGTCATTGTTACCAACTGTAACCTACAGTTGTCATTGTTACCAACTATAATATCTCTGCGTACCCTGCGCTCACTAGGGGGTGTACAGACTCTGGGAGGGGCCCCTTACGGCCCAAGCGCAATATCGTATCTCGTGGCTGTGTGCCACCCGATCCCGTGGCGGCGTGCCACCCGATCCCGTGGCAGCGTGCCACCTAATCCATTTATATTATATCCGTGGCGGCGTGCCACCCGATCCATTTATATCATATTCTGTGGCGGCGTGCCACCCGATCCATTCATATCAAATCCCGTGGCGGCGTGCCACCCGATCCATTTATATCATATCCATGGCAGCGTGCCACCCGATCCATTTATATCATATCCATGGCGGCGTGCCACCCGATCCATTTATATCATATCCGTGGAGGCGTGCCACCCGATCCATTTATATCATTTAAAATGTCATTTAAATCTCAAAACTGAATAAAAATGGATGTTTTGTAAAAACAGTGGAAAACAACATGAATGAGTTCAAGTAATGAATCAAAAAGTGAGGAAATAGTGATAACTACCCCTGAAGGGTTCAAATAACCGGCACGAAGCCCAAATATGGCAATCAGCCCAATTCATGATGATATCAAATAAGTTTCAATCAAATATATAGTAAAAATCATCAATCGGGATGGACCAAGTCACAATCCCCAGTAGTAAATGACCTCACGCTCATCATCGAGCGCGTGCCTCACTTCAATATAGCACTGTTCTGTGATAAAGAAATGACTTCAAACAAGAACCTCAGGGCACCCAAAAGAGGTGAACCTGAGAAGAGCATAGGGTAATAGCTCCTTACTTGTAATTGAGAGGCATTATTGAAGGAAAGAAATGGCGGGTCGGTCTCCGACATGGACCCGGTGAAATTGAATTCTCCGTGAAGATGCGGAGTACCAACGGCTAGACGTAGTCTCTTTTAAAGAGAGTTAGAAAAGCCAATCCAGTTGTTTCCTTACTCATAACCAAAGGCAAGGAAGGACAATCCCAGGAGTGGGGAGCTAGTTTTATGAAAACAACAATCCGGGGTTTCAAACCCTCATAACATCATTTACAATCACTACTCACCTTGAACCGGCTAAACTCTTAGCCCGCGACGCCTTTGCCCTTTGAATTGGCCTCTGTGCGTGTCGAATCTATCCAAAATTAGAACTAATATGTCACAATATGCAGGGGGAAGAAAGCCCACGCGAAAACAATCAATAAAAACTAAGAAATCCCAAAATTAGCAAAACCCGAGCCCCGGGCCCACTATTCGAAATTCAATAATTTTTCACCTCAACGGGTTCCTTATCTTCCCACGAGTTCAACCATACAAGATTTATCGAATTCCGACATCGGTTCAACCTCTAAGTCTTAAAATCTAAACTTAAGGGTTTTCCACAATTTTCTCCAACTTAAATCACCAATTACATACTAGAATGGCAATAGGTTTGGGTAATTTGACCAAGATTGAGTTAAGAACACTTACCCCAATGTTTCTCTCAAAAATCTTCCAAAAATCCTTCAAGATTTCGCTTCAGTCCGAGTTCCCTAGCTCCAATTATGTTCAAGATGGTCAAACCCCCTTCTTTAAGAATTTGTTCAAGAAAATCTCTTTTGGACAGAGTTTTGAGGTTGATTTGTTGTGATTTTATGGTGTTTGGAGGTGTTTCTCTTTGTGGATAACGAAAATAGGTTTTGCATGGCAAATGGGCACTAATTTCTATTTATAAAGGGGTCAAAAATCGGAACTAATAAAACTTTCAGGTGTTGAAAATGCTACAGCATTTTCGTGTAGCATAATCAACATGCTGTCCACATTTTGGACAGCTTCACGTGTCATTTCTGACATTGTAATCTGTTGCACTTTGCTATACCATTTTCGCGTAGCATAATCAACATGTTGTCCACATTTTGGACAGCTAGCGTAGCATAATCAACATGTTGTCCACATTTTGGACAGCATCACGTAGCATTTTTGACATTTATGCAGATTTTACTTTCCAACGATGAAATAGTCTGTTTAACCATCCAAAACTCACCTGAGCCATTCGGGACCCCGTCCGCATATACCAGCAAGTCCTAAAACATATTATGGACTTAGTCGAGGCCTTAAATCACATCAAACAACGCTAAATACACGAACCATACCCCAATTCAAGCCTAATGAAACTAACAAATTCCAACTTCTACATTCGATGCTGAAACCTATCAAATCGAGTCCGATTGACCTCAAATTTTGCACACAGGTCATAAACGACATAACAGACCTATAAAGATTTTCAGAACTAGATTCCAACGCTGATATCAAAAGTCAACTCCTCGGTCAAACTTTCTAAAAATCTTCCATTTTCCAACATTCGCCGAAATGCGTCGAATTGTCCTACGGACTTCCAATTTCAAATCCGGACGTATGCCTAAGTCCGAAATCACCATACAAAGCTATAGCAACTCTTGGAATTCCATTCCGACCATCGGATCAAAATCTCGCCTAACAACTGGAAATCGCCAAAATACTAACTCCACCAATTCAAGCCAAATTCTACACCGGACCTCCAAAACCAATTCCGATCACACTCCTAAGTTATAAATCGCCTCCCGAAGAAAACCGAACCACCGGAACTCACATCCGAGCCCTCTAACTCATAAGTCAACATCCGGTTGACTTTTCCAACTTAAACCTTCTTAAATGAGACTAAGTGTCTCATTTCTTACCAAACCCACTCCGAACGCAAGCTACTCAACTCGATCACATAAAACACGGAGAACGAAGCATAATCAAGCAGAAATGGGGGAAACGGAGCGGTAACTCACGAGACGACTAGCCGGGTCGTCACACATTAACTACTCATCAATGCATATAAGGGAAAGTCAACCTCATTATCTGTTTTATCTTAACTACTAAACTGCCTAATTAATTAGTATTATGAATTAAAAGAAAGGAAACTAATTAATTAAACCTAAAATGCAAAATGCAAAGTAACTAATACATTTTTTGATTTTGTATTTTAGTGATGCAACTAACATGTAATTAAGATCTAAAAATGTAAAAATTAAAATATAAAATAATTTTTGTCTTTTTTATGATTTAAAATGTTACTAAAGATGCACCAAACATCAATACACACAAGACAAATCTAATAAAATAATGAAAATATTCCTAAAATTCTATAAAAATAATTAAAAGCTACTTTGGAAAGTTCTAGGAGTAATATTTATATTGGACAAAAATTACGTGCTCACAGCTGTCCCTCTTTGCTCAGAAACATGAAGAGTTTTTGGGCAAAGATAAAGTGGGAAATTATGAATAATTTTATCCCGTTTGATACTCCATGGGAAGCATTTGAAAAAGTTTGACGGAACCTTGCTTTCGATATTGCCTACATATCCTTGGCTGTAAAGGAATCATACCAGTGTAGTTCTGGAAGCTTTGATTGCTGAGACTGCCGAAAAGCTGTGATATCACTGCTGTTGCTGCTGTTACCGCTTGCTGAACTCCTTATTACACCAAAATCCAAAATCAAAAGAAGCTAAACATGCCTATCAACAACAAGTTACAATTCCTATCTATAAGCCTTCTAAAGCTTGGTCTAGAGTCTTGACCGGTTCTTCATGTAGGTTTTGATCTGAACCTTGATACCTGCTAGCTATAGGTAGTAGTTCATTCCTTTATGGTTTCTTCTTTGATCAAAATGGAGGACATAATGATTGTGACTTCAGTAATGTCTTGTGCAATCATATTTGTCAGAACCCCAATTTCCCTCCGTAGGATGTCGTGCTGTCACCTAGTCTCTAAGACTAGGTAAGCCTAACATACATGCAGAATATAAATGAAATAGTGATAAAACTCTCAAAATAACTCAATTTACTATCATAAAAGAAACTCCGCAACTCAACATGAACAAACTCCCCAAAATGTGGTGATAATAAGTCACAAGCTCTATGAGTAAGTACTGATCATCCCTATACAACAGTGTCTATAAAAGGAAAGAAAATGAAGAAGACTAGATAGAGGGTGACTTCGAGGCCTGCGGATGCCGGCAGGTATACCTTGAAGTCTCCGAAGCTGAGCTCGTCTCGCTGGTGCTTAGACTGGTAGGAGGTACCTGGATCTGCACAAAAGAATGTGTAGAAGCGTAGCATGAGTACACCACAGCGATACCCAGTAAGTGCCAAGCCTAACCTCGGTAGAGTAGTGACGAGTTCAGGTCAAGGCCCTACTGTACTAAATAAACTGAATAGGTATATAACAATGTAATAATGATGACAAAGGAAATAAAAATATAAAGATATGTATCAAGGTTAACTACATTGAACTAAGTTAGATAATGCATCAAGGAAGAAAACAAGGAATGATATGACAAGGAAACAAACAACCAGGACACAGGTGAAGTAATAGAAAAGTATAAACAAGAATTACTACCGAGGTACTGCCTCGTAGTCTCAAATCACAAAACAAGTCACAATCTTTCATTATGTTACCGCGGGAGCCTTGCATTTAGTTTTGAAATCATTTATCCCAAAATAACTTCCCGCATTTTAGCGCACCTTATCATATCGCGTGGCTTCAAGTAGTTCCCCTACTAGCAACATGCGTATCAAGCCCGCCTTATCTCACCGCATGCGTTTCAACCCTAATCCTTATACCACTGCATGCGTATAAATATCAAAATGTATCACAAATCGCACTCAAGTGCCCATTATCACAGCTTGCCAAAGAAGTCAACAATAATGGGTTTTCCACAATAAATAGCCCATGGCTCAACCACAATATGCAAAAGAGTCTCAACAATAACAACCAGAAGCGAATAACTCAACAAGAATAGTAATTCACAACTTAATAACTTTGCCTCAATGTTAATCATGACCTTTATAACTCAATACCAATTCCAACAACAAGATATTCATAGAATAACAATTTCAAACAAGGAACTCAACGGTTAAATAACGAATAAGGAATAGAGGAAACAATAATTTCAACTAGGCAAGTAAAGGCAAATAACAAGTAAGAGGTAAGACAAGTAAAGCATGCGAAGATAAACTAAAGATGATGAATATAACATGTTATGCTAACTCAATTAAAGGAATGAAAGAGTCTACATAGCTAGAACCGGTCAATTTCCACATTTAGCCCGTGTACACACTCGTCACCTTGCGTACACGGCTTCCACACATCATAATTAACACAAAACAACACTAAATCCTAAGGGGTAATTCCTCCACACAAAGTTAGGCAAGACACTTACCTCAAAACACGCTACTCAATCCAGTAGTAAGCCTTTCCCTTGATTTTCCAACTCCAAATGGCTCGAGTGTAGCCAAAACAACTTTATACCGTAAATATAAACTATAGGAAACTATTCCAAACAATAAAGTTATGATCTTTAAAGAGAAATAAAAAGTCAACTCAAAAGTCAACCCCGGGCTCGCCGCCTCAGAACCCGACCAAAATTACTAAATCCGAGCACGCATTCGATAACGAGTCAAAACATACAAGAATTACTCAAATTCTGCCAAATTGCCTTTCAAATCCCCAAAATTTAGTCTAAGAAGTTTTCACAATTTTTTCTAAATTTCCAGCTAAATTCACTAATTAAATGATGAAAATAACAATGGATTCATGTAATATAGCCAAAACTGAGTTAGAATCTCTTACCCGGATGTTTTCCTTGAAAATCCCTCGAAAATCACCACAAATCGAGTGACCTAGGTCCAAAAATGAAAATGAGATTAAACCCTCGAACTAAGCCTTTTATGCCAACTATTCTTGCTTCTGTGAGGTCACCGTCGCAACTGCAACGCTGCACCTATGGAAAATCCATCGCAGGTGCAGTTCCCACTAATCTTAGGAGATTCAGCTTCTGCAGACCAAATCATGCACTTGCGCATCCGTAACTGTGGAAAATGGGCGCATCTGCACTCTCGCGCCTGCGAAAGGGGCTTCGCTTCTGAGACCCCAAGCTTGGCCAGCCTTCTTCGCTTTTGCGATTCCTCACTCGCACTAGCGAGTCCACTTCTGCAGAACACTGACCACATCTGTGGTCCCAACTGGGCAGGTAACATTTTGCTTCTGCGGTTCAAGGGCCTCTTTTGTGGTGCAGCAACTGCAGCCAAAAATATGCAGGTGCGATTGCACCAGACAAAGCCGAGGTTCAACAATGCATCAAGTCCTAAATTGTTCCTGATTCATTCCGAATCACACCCGGGGCCCCTAGGACCCCGTCAAAATATACCAAGAAGTTCCAAAACTCTTGTTGAACAACTTCACAGCCAATGATCATATTGGCAAGGTGACGGTGACTCGCGCAGAGCCATTAAACAAAAGGGAGCTGGGTTGATTGAATTGGATGACCTCACAGCTATGAAAGTAGAGATGGCAAAACTGGCCAATCAGATGAACATAATGACGATGCAACAAGTTCAACCAAGACAACAGGTCCAACAGATGTCATTGTGCTATGAGATGTGTGGTGACAACCACACAAGTGACATGTGCCCCACAAATCCGGAATTCATATATTATGTGGGACAACAGAACAGGGGGCCCTTAAATCAGAATACACAATATGGGAACACCTATAACCCAAATTGGAGGAATCATCCCAACTTTTCATGGGGTGGTCATCAGCAGCAGCAGAATCCAGGTAGACCGCAAGGGAATTATAATAAACCATAAAGGCAACCTCCACATGCAGATGATAATACAAATGAGTTGTTGAAGCAGCTGGTGCAGGACAACAAACAATTCAGAACTGAATACCAAACCCTCACCACAACAGTGAGGAATCTGGAACGCCAATTGGGACAACACTGAATGCTGTATCATTAAGGAACGAGAGACAGTTGGAAGAGGTAGAATCGAAACAGAAGAAGCAGGTGACCTTTAATGAAAAGCCAATAACCATAGAAGCAACAACAGAGAAGGCTAAAGAAGCGGAAAAGTCGGTTGAAGAGGCAGGAGCTAAGCAACCCCCACAATTGGTTGCAAGGCCCCCACCTCCATTTCCACAAAGGTTATAGAAATTGAGGGATAATGAGGCGTACAAAAAGTTCCTTGACATTTTAAAGCAGGTACAAATCAACATCCCATTGGTTGACATACTACAAGAGGTTCCTAAATACGCAAAGTATATCAAAGATATTGTGGCCAATAAAAGGAGATTGACTGAGTTTGAAACTGTGGCACTCACCGAGGAGTGTAGTTTTAGAATTCAAGGCAAGCTACCACATAAATTGAAGGATTCGGGTAGCTTCACCATTCAAATTTCTATTGGGAAACATGCTGTAGGAAGAGCGTTATGTGATCTTGGAGCGAGTATAAACTTGATGCCACTCTCAGTATTCAAACAGTTGGGGTTGGGTGACCCACGCCCAACCACATCACCCTACAGTTAGCTGCTCGTTCCCTTGCTCAGCCGGAGGGAGTGATTGAAGACGTACTGGTCCAAGTTGGCTCGTTCATATTCTGCAGACTTTATCATCCTGGATTACGAGCTGGATCAGGAGGTCCCATTTATTTTGGGGCGTCCATTCCTAGCCACAGGCGGCGCCATTATTGATGTTTGCAATGAGAGTAGGTGACCAAGAGGAGGTGTTCAAAGTTTATAAAGCACTCAGGTTGTCACCTCACTATGAAGAATTATCAATGATCTCTGTGGCAGAGAATAATTTTACGTCATTAGTGTCACATATGAGCCCAATTGATCCTATTGAACGAGCATTGATTGGGGAGGTGGAAAAGAGTAGAGATGGAATAACGGAAAAATTTAAAAAAGTACCGGATTTTTTCGGCAATTATGTCCCAGGGTTCAGAGAAACAGAAGAGTTAAAAGGGCCTATCACTCTGACCCATCGCAGGCGATCTGTTGAAGAAGCTCGAAGGCTAGAAAATCAAGCCAGATTGATAGCATGAATCTGAGTCGCGCCGCGACGTTAAATCAGGCGCTTGTTGGGAGGCAACCCAATTTTTATCATCGTCTTAGTTTAACTTCTTGATTTATTCTTGTAGACTAGATAGGGTAATGCAATTGATGTATAGGTGTAAAATTATTAGATGTAATGTTGTAACAGTCAAAAAAAAATGAAATGGAAGTTTCGGAAAGCAGCGCCTAGGCCAGCGCCCGGCGCTGCCTGGGGCGCCACAGGCAGAATGTGCTACGATTTTAAGTGTGGGGTCATGTGACAACTTGCATGCCAACCTATGGCATATTTTTTTGAACATTGCTCACATTCCTGTTTACTTGTGTTGCAGGAGCCCGTGACAACATTAACAAAGGTACAAGCGTTGGCACCTCCTCCACCACCTCACCGTTCCCTAAAGAAAGCGCAAACAGGGAATTTTTTTCTCACCCTGCTCTATTTTACATGTTTGCATGCATCGAGGGCGATGCATTGTTTAAGTGTGGGGTGGGGAAATACCTGTGTTGTGAGTGTTGTGAATGTATATCATGGATGATTTAGTTTTATTTTTGTCTTTTTAATAGTTGTATTGTTATTATTTTTTTAGTGTATAAACTAATTCTTAATGTATAAACTGACAATTTTTGAAAAAAAATTCAGATTTTTTCCCGACGATGGATCTTTTTCTTGAGGGATAAAGTTTGATTAAAAACAACAAAAAAATTTTGTTTTATTTATAGGTTAGTTCGGTAATATTCCTTGATTTTTCTTAAGGCACCGGTTCTTTTCCAAGGATGTAGTTCGAACCGGGCAATTTAGTTTTTTTGTTAGGATTATATTAGGAAGAACTGAGTTATGTAGTAATACTTCTTGACATAGTTGATGCTAGTACAATAGGGTATGATACATGATCTACTTCCCATTTAGTTAAATTGTAAGCCTAAAGAAAATCCGCCCAAATTGTGACACCTCTTCTCAATCGTTGACTTGCATATCATATAGTGTAATTACTGCTTAATTGTTTCAATTATGTATGCTTGCTTAACTTGAAATTTGAATAGAACCGTCGTGATTGAGTCATGTGCATTGTGTGAGTGAGGTTTTGATTCTCTTTGCTATCCTGTATAGTCTAGAACTTGCCCCGTGTGTTAATTGAAGCGAAATTGTAAGTTTGGCTGATCTAAGAAATGATATAGGCAATTTTGTTCTTTTGTGATTATGGATGTGCTTGTCACATCAAATATAAAATTGTCCGTTGCTAGCCCCTTTGAGCCTATAGGCCTTTTTCTTTGGTACCTACATTACAAGCTATTCCCTTATTTTGTTCTTAAATTAGACCTTATTTGAACCTTTATATCCTAAAGCACTTAGTCGCTAAAAGAAGTAAGGGTAGAGTTAGGGGGATTGTCTTGATTATGAGCGGAACCGTGAAAAGACTTGTCGGTTCAATGAAGCTAAACTGAAGAATCACTAGCTGATTAAAATTTGTATGGAGTGTGAAAAGAAAATAATTTTGTTTAGTAAGAAAAGAAATATATAGAGAAAACACCTCCTATTGGTTTGTGCTAGTGAAATGATAGAATTGCTGAGTTGAAAAAGAAAGGCTATGTATATGAGACAAGTTTAGTAATTGAAAGAAGAAAAGTGTTCAAATGTTGATTGTAGTGTATTAAGTGCTTAGGAGGACTAGCCACTATTACCAAATATATCCTACCCATCCCCTAGCCTACATTACAACCTTAAAAGTCCTAGTTGATCTTAAATTTGACTAACCCAACTACGGGCAAGCTTATGGTACTTTAGGGGAAGCATATGAGTTCTTTGTGAGAGTGAGGGTATGTTGTTCAATTTTGTGTGATTTTATTCATATATGTTCACTCTTAAGATTTTGGTGAGGGCACATGATTTCATGAGCGACTGGTAATGTGTAAATTGTGTTGTAAGGTAAGTATATGCATTGAGATTGCTTAATGTGGCAAGTCGGATTTTGAGGTTGGGTGGTGAAAATTGGGTTGTTGGATGTTTTTGAATTATTGTTCTTAAGTAGACTTTACGGGAAGCGTATGGATTAGTTATGTGTTCGTGCTTATTTGCTAGTGTTGATTGTGTTCAAAAGTATGATTTTGTTTGAAAGGTCAAATGTTTCGTGATGATATGAAGAGTTTGGTAGTTGGGAAGGTTGTATATAATCCCATTGCTCGAGGGCGAGCAAGAGTCTAAGTGTGGGGTGTTGTTGTTTGGTGTAAAAGATATATATTTCTATGTAAAACACCTCATATTTGGTCTTTGTGTTATGAAATTTGGATGTTAATTGCTTCGATTCATGTTAAATTAATGTGTTTTTATGTGTAGGAATGAGTCGGGAGCAATTAGGGGCGAAACGAGCAAGAAACGAGCCAAAACGAGACGAAAGCGGACAAAGAGGCATTGGGTGCCACAGGCAGCGCCTGGCGCCACCTGTGGCGCTGGAGGCAGAACATGGTAAGAAGTCACTAGACGCAGCGCCCTAGGGGGCGCCTGGCGCCAGCCAGGGTGCCGACTTCGGGAAATCGTCCTAGTCCGTCTAGGAGTCCACTATTTCGACCCTAACCCTTCCCAACACCTATATAAACACCTCCAAACCCAATAGGAAGGAGAGAACGTGATTTTGGAGTCAAGAACGCCACGGAACATCGCAAAGAAGCAATTGATCTTCAGTTCTTCATCTTTGTCTAGTATTTTTATATAGTTTTTCAATACTTTATATTTTGATTATTCTGAACATGAGTGGCTAATCACCCCTTGTTCTAGGGTTGTGATTAGACATGAATATTGTAATTCAAAATTGACAATTCCTTGTTTATAATTCATAGTCATATGGTTGTTTCTTCGCGGGCATCAAGCTCGCAACATCACAGGGATACTAGTCAGACGAGACCCCTAACACCACGTTGTGATCAGTGCGGCAGGGCCCATTCTGGACTATGCCGTCGAGGTTCTGATGCAAGTTATTCTTGCGGACAGCCTGGCCATATGATGCGGGATTGTCCTGGCAGAGGAGGTGGTATTATGGCTCAATCGACTCAATCTGTGGCTAGTCCTTCCTCATCAGTTCGACCTCCAGCACGGGATTTTCAGCAGCCGACAGGTCGTGGTAGAGGTAGAGGTGGCGTGCCGAGTTCGAGTGGTACTCAAAATCGAACCCATGCTCTAGTAGGTCAGCAGGATCTCGAGTCATCTCCGGATGTTGTTACAGGTATATTGTCTGTGTTTTCTTATGATGTATATACGTTGATTGATCCGGGATCTACATTATCATATGTTACACCCCTTGTGGCTGATAAGTTTGGCGTCAAACCTGAATTAATAAGTAAACCATTTGCGGTATCTAATCCAATAGGAGATTCTGTGGTTGTTAGAAGGGTATATAGAGGCTGCACCGTGACGATTTGTAGTCGTCAAACCTCGGCGAATTTGTTTGAGTTAGAAATGGTTGATTTCGATGTGATAATAGGAATGGACTGGTTGGCCTCATGCTATGCAAATGTTGATTGTCGTACGAAGAGGGTTAGGTTTCAGTTTCCTTGTGAACCCGTCATCGAATAGAAGGGGAACATTGCTAGCCGAAAGGTATGTTTATTTCCTATGTTAAGGCAAGGAAGATGATCTCAAAGGGTTACATTTATCATCTCGTTCGCGTTAGGGATGCGGAGGCGAAGCCGCCTACCCTACAATCAATTCCCGTGGTCAATGAATTTTCGGATATTTTCCCAGATGAACTCCCAGGTCTTCCTCCTGAAAGGGAGATTGAGTTTAACATTGATGTGTTTCCGGACACTCAACCGATCTCTATCCCTCCATACAGGATGGCCCCGGCAGAGTTGCGAGAGTTGAAGGTGCAGTTGAAGGACTTGCTAGATAAGGGCTTCATTAGACACTTCACCTTGGGGTGCGCCATTCTTATTTGTGCGAAAGAAAGACGGGTCGTTAAGGATGTGTATCGATTATCGACAGTTGAATAAGTTTACTATAAAGAACAAATATCCACTTTCCAAGGACTGACGACCTGTTTGACCAACTCCAAGGTGCCAAGTATTTTTCCAAGATTGACAACGTTCAGGGTATCGCCAGGTGAGGGTCAAGGAGAAGTATATTCCAAAACAGCCTTCTGGACAAGATATGGGCATTTTGAGTTCTTGGTAATGTCGTTTGGGCTAACAAATGCCCCAGCAGCTTTTATGGATCTCATGAATAGTGTATTAAGGCCCTATATTGATGTGTTCGTGATTGTATTCATTGATGACATTCTGGTGTATTCTCGTTCAGAGATAGAACATACGGGCCACTTGCGGATAGTATTACAGACCCTTCGGGATCGTAAGTTGTATGCTAAGCTCTCCAAATTTGAATTCTAGCTAAACTCAGTAGAATTCCTTGGCCATGTGATATCTGACGAGGGTATTAGTGTTGACAATCAAAAGATCGATACAGTAAATTATTGGCCAGGACCTACAACACCATCAGAGGTCCGCAGTTTTCTAGGGCTAGCAGGATATTATAGGAGATTTATAGAAGGGTTTTCCTCTATATCAGCCCCATTGACTAAGTTGACACGGAAAGCTACCAAGTTCCAATGATCTGACGCTTGTGAACATAGTTTCCAAGAGCTAAAGGATCGGTTGACCTCAGCGCCAGTGCTTACCCTCCCAGAAGGAACAGAAGGGTATGTGGTATATTGTGATGCTTCAGGTGTAGCTTTGGGGTGCGTATTGATGCAACATGGGAAGGTAATTGCTTATGCATCAAGACAATTAAAGAAGCTGAATATAATTACCCGACTCATGATTTTGAATTGGCTGCAGTAATTTATGTTTTGAAGATTTGGCGGCACTATTTATACGGTGTCTATGTTGAAATCTACACAGATCACAAAAGTTTACAATACATCTTCAAGCAGAAGGAGTTGTATATGATGATGACAAGGCCCACATAGGCGTATGCATATGATGATTTAAAAATAAGATATATATATATATATATGCATGTGCACATCAGGCATCTCATGGTTAGTCGCCCTCAGAGGTATTCAGATGGTACAGATTTTATGTTTCTTATCCCGATACATGTTATTGTTCTTATGTCATGTTTTCCCGTCTTACACACACAGTACTTTATCCGTACTGACGTCCTTTTATTTGTGGACGCTGCATGTCGTGCTGCAGGTCTCGACAGACAGATAGACGAGGCTCCCCCACCACAGTAGGCTGTCCAGTTCAGCGGATATGGGCAAGATCCATCCTTCAGACTTGTCGTAGTCTCGGTATGCATTTTGTTATAGGCATTATGGGCATGTCGGCGCCCTGTTCTGACATAGGTTGCATCATGTATGTTCCAGTAGAGGCTCATAGACAAGGGGTGGGTTTATGTATAGTTAGATTGCCTTGTCGGCAAATATATTTTGTTGTACAGTTTTTGCATCGCAGCCTTAAGGGCCGTGTTATATATACGTATGTTCATATTATTGAATGGTATTTCAGTTGATCATGATCATGGGTTGTTATTCATATGGGCATCGTCGACCTTATAGATAACAAGGAAGGTAAGATGAAAGGTACGCCGGCACTCGGCGAGTAGGGTCCGGGTGCCAGTCGCGACCCTCCGGCTTGGGTCGTGACATTTGTACATTGCCAATGATGAAAGAAACATGTAGAAACTCATAACAACCCATCACATCAACAAGTCACGGAGCTCTCTTGCCTGACAAGAACCTTAGTTGACATCTAGTTGGCTAGTGACATTATCCTTCCAACGTACCTTAATCAAATCTGATAACACTCATTCTAGGTCAAATAACCTCACCCCATCCAGTACAAGCTACTCTACCAACATGGCTCACCAATCCTATTTAGAGTCACATACCATGCAATTCGTGCACCAATGAACAATAGCTTAGATATACCTAATGATGGAAAGAGAATGAAATGAAAGAACAGCCTCGCCAACCCAACAGATACCATCACCAGGCGCAATGCTATGAACCCGTCACACAAGGAGAAATAAACATATTTGATATGCTCAAGGATCATATCCCAACATAACCCCACTGTGATGCGTGACCAAATCCAGACACCGATCCACATAGAATACGTCAAGCCATGAGGCTCTCAATCAACAACCATATGCATATATATGGAAAATAGGCGAAGTGCATGATCATGACCATGGAGAAACAGATATCACTATATATCACGAACAAAAGACCATAATCAAGGCGCAGTCAACCATGCAACATCCCAAAAGCCTCCTCGCTCGAATTCCGCCACAAGGACCAAACAGTACCGTATCATGTGTGGAAATAGTCAACAGTCTCACAACTCACTATAGCATAAGAGAGTAACACATAGAACATATCAGAACATGAATACGATAAAATCTAATCGATGACACCACCATTAACATCAGTCGTGCTAGCTAAACAAATCCGGCCCGATGTAGAACATACATTCTCATTAGGCCTACCAGTGGCCTCCAAATCAATTTCGATCCTTTCAAAATGGGTAGATAGCTTCCGGAAAGCCCACAATAAGATATTTATAGCACATACCATCAATGCCAACCTCTTAGCCTACCTTCACCGTCCGCAACCATGGAATAAGTGCCTATGAGAATCTTCTTAGCCTTCAGATCCTTAGAATACCATAATCTCCATATCCGATCCCTACTACATTACGCAAATCACTAACACATTCATCATACATGACCATTCCATGAGAAATGCTTCCATAATTGCTTCATGCCACATAGCAAAATCTAATCATCAATGGTTGATCAACCAGGCGATCATCATAATACCAGTCAGACATCCACAAGTCGAAACATAGTGCTCTTTCTGGTGTTCGCACCCTCCTCAGGTGCTATCAAATAATGCTTGCATCTTTCTAAGCATCTAAAGTCGTCCCTGCTATTTAGAACTCTTGTTCCCATATAGGAGAAAAGATCATAACATGCAACACGTTCCTTATTCCAATAGCATACATCCGGCTCAAGTAGTGGTCGGCACTATCAAGAACTTTTCGAAACCCGTCCTCACAAAACCAAGCCATCGGAACTGAATTTCCCCAACTCAATCAAGTCACGCAAGCTGTCCAACCCAAGAGTATTGTATTAAAACACCGATAATGCATCACCGCACCAAAGGAACCAATTACCTTTCTTAATATCCGAACCAAAAATCACCAAGCTGACCTATTTTTCGAATCCTCCTCGACTTTCCTTCAAGATAACACTTCCCCTTGTCGGTACATAATAATCCTAAACCAAAGCTCACTGCAAGAGATCCTAGCATGAACCATGTCGTCCACAAGCCCATAAATCGCTGGGTTTCCTCAGAAGCACGTAATAATGCCGCAACCGAGATACTCACTCTGATAAGGCCTTCTATGAATCTGAAGTTGTTTCTCTAACCTCTCTGTTATTGAAATATAGAATTAATAATGGTATAGAAATACCGCATGTCCCAGTACTATCCCATGCAAATATCAGATCTTAGACAAATACAATTCCAGGGAACCCTTCAATACCACATATGTACCTTAGACCAAAACTGACATAACACATGACCATGAAATCTGATCGTCGAAAGTAGACTTCCCCACTTGGCGCGAAGCCGTAGGACATTACATCCGATGATCCACTATACCAACCTTCATAAGCTCGTACAACACCAATCATAAGATACCTCAAATCATCTACTAAGCGCATGTCCATCCTTGTGATGGTCAAGCCCACTTCCTCAAGTTCCTTGAATGACAACATGTACCTTTCACTGAATAGAAGGCCCATAAAAAACACATAGTCTATAATACCACCAACTAGCCTCAAACCAATATTCTCCCATGACACTACCACGATCATCACAACCATGCAATCCACTAAATCCCTTCAAGCTCGTACTCACCAACTAGATACAAGAATGCGTTACATCCCATACTTGAACAACTAAACACGTTAAGACAATGATCGAGCATCCATGGCCCCGTTGTAGCCCAACTGCAGCATCACAAACTATAGGTGCATAGCTGATATCGCGTGCGCAACATCGTACAGAAGTGGATGCAAGGGAATGTAAGATATGTACTTCAAGATAAATCAATACCGCACGATAAGAAATGAAAGAAGTGAAATTTCCTAATAATTCAGTAGCCTCTTGAAGATTAGTACGGACATCTCCGTACCGATCCGCAAGACACTACTAAACTTGCTTATGACTCGTAGCACCTATGAACCTAGAGCTCTGATACTAACTTGTCATGATCCAAAATCCAACCTTAGGAATCGTGATGGCACCTTGTCTCTATGGTTAGGTAAGCCTAACACATGAAAAATATAACAGAGATAACCAACTTAACTATATAAAACATAAACTGATAAATGAAATAACGTAACTAAACTGAACAAATGTTATACAATCCCCAGAATCGGTATGTCACGACCCGGATTTCCCACCCTCAGGCGTCGTGATAGCGCCTACTGGTGAAAGCTAGGCAAGCCAGTCAATCGGACTAATTACCACGTTTCTATTTACGAATTCATTACATCACAAATGCATCAATTGAAAAGCAGTAATTCAACAAGCGAAATAAACACAAAGTTAATACTTTACACAACTATCGTCAGTAAACTATCCACAATGGTCTACCCAAGATCTGGTGTCACAGTTTCACAAACTATTTAAGAGTACTACAAACAGGGTCTGAAGAATAGAACAAAATGTTGTTTCTGGACTACATAGAAGAAACAGGTACAAGAAGTGGGCAGGGGACTCCAAGTTCCGCGGACGTCTGCAGAACTACCTTGGGTCGCCTGAAAATCAGTGGCTGGGAGATTCCTACTGTTCGTAGCCTGCGGCACTGAAATCTGCATAAAAGAGTGCAGAGTGTAGTATCAGCACAACCAACCCTATGTGCTGGTAAGTGCCTGGCCTAACCCCGGCGAGGTAGTGACGAGGCTAGGACCAGACTCCAGATAGAACTGCCCAATTTAAGCATATATGTATCTACAGCAGAAGATAAAATACATAAACAATTTAAACGGGAAAAAGGAAAAAAATACATTGGAATAGCAGACAAATAAAACGAAACGAATCATCAATGAATAAGAAAGAAAACTGGAATTCAGCCTTTAACACAATGAAATGTAATACAATCCACCCTTTTTCCTCCAGTAACCTCTTGTTGCAGGTGTGCAACCCGTTCCCACTTACAGTAACCTCTTGTTGCAGGCGTGCAACCCGTTCCCACTTATAGTAACCTCTTGTGGCAGGCGTG
>MCJB01004058.1:158764-205092 GCA_002018475.1 Nicotiana obtusifolia
CACAAGAAATCCCGGCAAGGGAACAAATCAACATAACAACTTCCCAGCAAGGGAACAAATAACAGCAAACAATCATCCTGGCCAGGGGGGGGGGATTTCAGCTATAACCAAACCAAACTTGACTCCTATTTAGCCCAATCAATGTTAGTAATCAATTACAGTCAAAATCCTACTACTAACCTCCCAATCCAATTATCATTTCATTAACCCTAGACACGACTTTGCTAATGTGACACTGGACTCCTTAACTCCTAACGGACTCCTAAAACACTACCCACAATTTGACACTGGACCCCTTTGACTCCTAACAATTCTTACTCAACTAGTCTAGTCAACCATCAACTTTATGCCAAATAGAAGAAGGCTAGAACCATGACCAAAGGAACAACTAAAATGAAGCAACCTTGTGGTAGGCGTACCACCCGCCCTCAATTCACAATATCTTGTGGCAGGCGTGCCACCCGCTCCCACATGCAACACATCATGCCAAATCAAGGATAATATTCAACAATTCGAAACAATAGTCACACAACGGTTATCCATACACGACCCACGGTCATGCGTGACACCAACGTATAAACACTCGTCACCATGCCTATACGTTATTCTCAACAAGGAGCAATTTAGCAACAAGACACGATTTCTAATCCCTCAAGCTAAGGTTAGACCAAACACTTGATTTGCAATAACTTCCTAGACTTCCAACAATTCTTCGAGCCCAACCTTTATTGGATGCTCACGAACTTCAGGCGAACTCAATTAGAGCTAACAAGCTACAACTTGGTAGGGTGCCTTAATTCAACTGCAATTCTTGGCACAATTTGCAGCAATTTGAGCTGGGTCTTTGGTGTTAAAGAGTGGGGTTTCTTGTAATAGATGTTGGGGTTTGAAGGGAGTGTTTCTACGGGTGTTTTTCAGCTTAAATTGGGGCCATTCCCCGCGAGTTACAGCTGGTTCTTGGCGGGTCTAAGTGGGGAAAGCTGGGCTGGTAAATGGGAGGTTGATGACTATATTTTGGATATGTTTTTCACGGATTTTGGGGTTGTTTCAAGGTTATTTTGGAGGTTGATTTGTTGGGGTTTGGGGGTGTTTTTGAGAGGTTTCTGAGGTAATTGACGAAATAAGGGGGTTTTTGCATGTTAGGGTTCCTAGTTCCTATTTATAGTGGGTCAAAATTCGTAACAAAATAAAAGTTCAGGTGTCCATAATGCGATCGCATTCTGTTCGCAAAGTCATCATGCGGTCCGCATTTGGACCGCATTTCTGGCATGGCATTTGGCCCAAAACTCTGCCTCACTCTGCGATCTCACTGTGTGATTTGCGGTCCGCATTTTAGAAATGCGGTTCACATTTCTCACCGCATTTTTGACGTAAAACTTGCCCAGTTCTATGTTCCACTCTACGACGCAGGCAGCGTGATTAGCGGTCTGCATTCCTGAAATGCGGTCTGCATTTCAGACAGCATTTCTGACATGAACCTTTGCCCAGAAATCTGTCCAAGTATGCGACGCCCATGTAAGATATGCGGTCCGCATGTCTGAATTGCGACCGCATATCCTGCATTACTTACCTTTTTGAACTCTTTTCTTAATTATTACATTCTTATACCTCATACCCTGCAAAAATGTTTAAATTGCATAATTAGAAAGAGGGATTCGCACTTAAAACAGCCAAATCTGAATGATTAGTATCATATGTGTTTTTACGACACATCGGGTCGTTACACGGTAGAACTGAGTCATAAGCTCTACTGAAATGTACTAAGACTCTAATACAACACTGTTTGATAAGAAGGTAAAAAGTAGTAAAAGCAATAACAGAAGGTGACTCCGAGGCCTGTGAGCGTAATGGTAGGTACACCTTGAAGTCTCCGTAGCAAATCTCCAACATCTAGCTAAAGACTGGCATGCTCAGAAGTACCTAGATCTGTCATTCAATTACATGATTTACAAAAAGATTCACTCCGAGGCACCGCATCTCATAATCCCAAATCATAGGCCACAATCACGAATCTGTTACCCATGGCACCTCATGCCCAAATTATCAATCACCTTCACACGGCATAGTCCACGTGCTACCACGTACATTGTATCCGTGTCAAGTTCCAAAATAAAATATTCAAGAGATTTATTTAAATGCAATAAGGAATAATAAGAATCTTGAATAAAGTAAAGCGTCAAATGAGATAATGAGTTTATTATAGGAATCAAGTAAAGTAAAATAAAGTACAATTTATACAAAATAGAGCACCAAATGAGTTCAGTTTAGAAATCCATAAGGTACCGTAAGATAACGTTTTTAAATAAAGTAAAGCACCAGGTAAGTTAATAAATTCAATATAGATTTAGTTAAAGTAAAGTGTGATACCAATTTTTTAAGTAAAGTAAAACATCAAATAGAGTAATGAGTTTAATTTGAGAATCAATTAAAGAAAAGTATGATAACCATTAAAGAAAATAGTAAAGCACCGAGTGAGATACGAGTTTTATCGTAAAAGTCACTTAGAATAAAGCATCTTAATAATTCTTTTATTTAAAATTATTATGTTACCAATAACTCGACAGAGTATGAGATAATGACTCCATGCAAGTAAATTCATCTTGAAAGTCAATTTTCCAAGTAACACGGAGGCTCATGTTGACACATTAAAGCAACACAATAAATCACGTGGAATGCATGTCTCACATAAGAAGTCACAATCGTTCTAACACAAAAATAACAACAAATAACCAAATACAATTACAAGTGAGATGATTTAAGAAAAACGCATAACCGTTCAAATAAACAAGCCTTTCCAATGTAGAATGTACAACAAAATCACTCCCAGGTACTACATCTTCTCATATTCACATTTCACAAAGCGTGAACCTTGCATTTATTTAAAAAAATATTTTTCCCGAAATAGCTATACGTATTTTAGCCCCCTAATCTCACCGCGTGGCTTCAAGTAATTTCCTTACTAGCAACATGCGTATAAGTCCCACCTTATCTCACTGCATGTGTTTCAATACCCACCCTTATACCACCACATGCGTTTGAATATCACAACACAATAATCAACTCGCACCACACGTGCCCATATGCCACAGCATTGCCAAAATCAACAATACCAGTGTCACCACAGCACATAACCCACGGGTCAACCACAATATGTACAAGAACCCCAATAGTATCAAAATGAACGAGAAATAACTCAACAAGGAAAGATATTCTAATAACCAACAATTTCGACCAAAACGTGTTAATAGCTCTTCAACAACCACAATCTACTTCAAGTTTTAACGAATAACATTAGCTTAACAAAGAAAGACATAGATGAAATAGCACTACACTAAATGCATGAGAATAACTCAATTATGGAAAGAATAGCATGTAACAATAACTACTAATCAATGCATATACGGGAAAACTTGACAATGGAAACTCGACCATATAATAACGACTTCAATTAAAACACGTACGAATAAACTTGACAATGAAAGATAGAACAATTAATAACAACTTCAATTAAATGCTTTTAAGTAACCTAAGAGTCTAAATCCAATCAATTTTCACATATAAGCCCGTATACACACTCGCCACCTCATGTACACGTCTTCCACATAATAAAAAAGTGCAATCAAACCCAATGCTAAGTGGGAGTTCTCCCACACAAAGTTAGGCGAGATACTTACCTCAAACAAGATAAATTGATCTACTAATAAGCCATTCCCGCACAAATCCACATTCTGGCAGCTCGATCTAGCCAAAATAACTTAATATCCTAAATAAAAGCCACACGAAACAATTCCAAATAATAAAGATTCGATCTTTAACTAAAATCAAAAAGTCAACTCCCGGGCCGCTCCTCAAAACCCCCCACAAGACTAAAAAATTCCAAACACCCATTCCGATACGAGTCTAACCATACAGAAGTCATTCAATTCCGACCTCAAATCGGCCTTCAAACCATCAATTTATATTTTAGAAAGTTTTTTCAAAAATCGCCAATTTCTCCAATTCAAATTTTGAATGAAACACTAAAATTGATGTTGTAATCATGAAATAATTACAAATCCGAGTCAAAAATACTTACCCCAATCCAAGTAGTAATAATCCCCTCCAAAATTGCCCAAAATTGAGCTCTAAAACCTTGTGAGAAAAAGTAACTAATCTGAAACAAGAAAAAAAAATGACAGTAGTTGTCATACCTTGAATCTAGTCCTAGATGATCTCGAAACCCACATTTGATAAGCTCAACATGATCCTTGCGAGATTTCACCCAAGATAGCCTCTTGAATCATCTAAGTCAGCCTTAAAATGAGGGAGATATGATGTTTTGAAGTTTTAAAAGAAATCTGAAAGTCTCAAACCATTAAATGGAATACTGAAGCTCAAAACAACTGATCAGGTCATTACAACTCACACTATAAGAATTTTGCATTAAGTCGATACATCTTAAGCTTCTCAAGAACAGCCACTCAGAGTGCCTATATCTGTTTCGGAAAGCAGTCTTGGAGATATCCTCTATCTTGATCCACATCTGGTGGTAACCCAATCTCAGATCTATCTTAATGAAATAGGTGTCACCCTGTAACTGCTAAAGAAAATAATCAAAACGAGGCAAATGAACTTATTCTTGATAGGAATATCGTTCAATTACCTATAGTCAATGCACATGTGCATGGAGTCATCTTTCTTCTTCACGAACAATATAGGAGCACCCTAAGGTGACATACTACGCTGGATAAATCTCTAATAAAGCAAGTCATGTATCCATTCCTTTAACTATCTCAACTCTGCTAGAACCATAAGGTAAAGGGGAATAATAATAGGCTGAGTCCCTAGAAATAGATTTATGGAAAACTCAATCCCCCGCATTAGAGGTAATCTTGGAAACTCCTCAAGAAACACATCAACTGGAATACTATCAATGGTAACATGATCAGCTCTAGTGTTCCAAACTGTAACAATGAAGCCCCAACAACTCTGATTAATCATCTTTGTGCTTAAAACATAGGATATGATTCTCTTTTGAGGCATGGCTATAGTTCCCTTCCATTTTAGCCTCGGCTCTCCTAGCATCTCAAACCTCACTACCTTGGCACGACAATCCCTATGGCATACATGAATCCAACCAATCCATGATCATAATGAAATCAAAGTCAACCATCTGTAGTACTATAAGATCAACAAAATACCTTTACTCAATAGCAAACCTTACAGTCCAGGTATAAATGATCTACTATAATAAACTCAACTACTAGGGTCAAGACCACAAAAGGCTCATGTAAGAACTCAAGTCATCTCTTCAAACAAGTACCAAAGTATGGAGACACATATAAAAAGGTAGATCCAGGGTTTATAAAAGCAAATACAACATGCAAGCAAACTATGACTATACCGTGATCATTGAGTTGCACAGGTCTGCGTCATGTCTTGCCATGGCAAAGAAACAAGGAAGCCCCCTTGCTTCAAGAACAACCTATGCCCCCCGAAGCACCCTATCTAATATCTCATAACCACCTTGTGGCACCACTCCAACTGAGCTATTGGATCACCTAGTATGGCACCTCGCAGCTTGGCTACTGGTTGGACTACGCTAGTGAGTATGGGACATAATTTTGTATAATCACCCTACTTCCTGCCATGGAACCCTTCTTGCACCTCCCAAAATATCTCCTACCGAAATGCACACAATGGGAATATGAATAAATACGACGTCTCTACTATTGATGTTGCTGTTGTCCCTAGCGGGCATGTGGTGCACTAGGTGAGAACTGGTGTTGTGAAGCAGTGTGCGCTAGTCTAGACGACCCAATGCCCTTAATACCCATTCTTCTATGTGGAGCCACATTGAAAACACCAATTATACGAGACTTCTTACTATCTATTTCAGCTCTGTCTTTAAGATGATAGGATTCTCTGCTGTCACCAAATCTCTCACCTCAGGATAAGTGGACCTCCTCACCTCATGATCTAAAGCTGGACGATGATATGATGAAAGTACATCAATAAACCTCCATACTCTCTCCTCCTTTGTGAGATGAAAATCTGTACAATATCATGGCAGTCTACTAAACTCTTCATTATACTCTACTGCGTCTTGTCTCCCTATCTAAGTTGCTCAAATGCTCGACGCGTAGCATCAAGCTTGCTAGAATAAAGAAACCTCTCCATGAATAAAGTCATGAACTGAGCCCATGAGAGTGGAGGAAAATATGCTCATCCACTTTAGGTGAAAGTCGTCCACCAAGACCTAGCCAACCTAGAAAATTGAAAGGTTGTAAACTTAATGCCACGAGTCCGAAAATACCTATTATAGTCAAAATCTTCTCACCTCTGCCTATGAAAGTATGTGGATCCACACTGATAGGTATACCATCAAAGCCAGGAGGAAAGAACTTAAGATATCTCCTCCTTCTGACCTTCCCTCAATCCTAAAGCCACTAATCCACCAACTAGGTGTACTATGGGTTAAGGAACTGATGTTGATGGCTATGGTGATACAACTGGTACACGTGGTGTCTGAAAGACATGTGCAACCAGCTGCACTGGTGTATGGGTAGCGGGAGTCTGAGCACCCACCACACCTTATGTTTAAGATTTAGCTGGAGGCAATGGTATCCCATCTAGACGTGGAACAAGAGCCTTTAACATTGATACCGCCCTCACCGGTAGTTTTTGTGGCACTGTAATGGAAACCCTCACAACGAAGGCTGGTTGTGGTATCTCCTATGCCTCTACCTTAACTGGTTTCCTGGACAGTGTTTGTCTAATGACTAGGGGTCTGTCTTTGGTAGTCCTTGCAACCGCCTATGCTAGGGCTTATGCTCATGGCCTAGCTCCACTCCGTCATGTTCCACGTACAGCTGGTACACCCCCTCGCCTAACAATAGTAGAAGAACGTGTCCTTACCGTTTGTTTAAAAATAAGATAAAGATTAGTTACTAAACTAATATTGTGGCATGATAAGAAGATGAAACAAGGGAACTTTCTTAAAATGTTTATGTAGCCTCTTATTCATAGATATAGAACTTTGCATATCCATAAACAAGACTCTACTTAGACACTGCTTTATGACTCCAGGGATTGAAACCTAAGCTTTGATACTAAGTTTGTCACGACCTAAATCTAGCATCTAGGATGCAACACGCACCAAATGAGAAACTACCCATCAAGTGAACCTACTAAGCTAGAACACGCTGATATCGATAATTTGGACAAGTAAAAGCTAAAGAACTAAGTGACATATGAAATAAGTGCAAAAACATAATAATAATATGACATCAAACATCCAATAAACCACATAAAAGACAAAGTCATTTAGCTACTAATATCGGTGTATAAAATACGAGACGCAAATCGAAATCAAAGACAATTCTGAATGGTAATGATAGAAGTGCTGGAATGGCCTCCACGACCTAGTGTTGGCTGACCTCAGTTGGATAATGCTAATACTGGGCAGCTGGATCACCCTAAACAGGACCTCCACAACAATGTAACTGAGTCTACAGGACCTATCAAGATAAGTGACTCTCCCTCTCGTCTTACCCTTGGGACAAGTCCTTTGAAATTTCTTGAAGTGCATAAATAGAAAGAAAGAGCATAATAAGTTGTCACGACCCAAACTCCCACCAGAGCCATGATGGCACCTAACATCGCTTGCTAGGCAGGCCAACTACAAATATGCAAAAATAAACTTCAATAATGATAAGAAATAGTCTCAAAAGAAGAATGGCATAAACAATAAGTAAAAAGGTCAATACAAGTGAATCCACCCCATAATTTGGTGTCGTAGAGTATATGCGCTTCATAGAATAAGTAAATACAAGATTTGAATCAAATCAAATACTTTCCAAAAGGTTAAAAAGTGTGAACATAAAATAAGGAAAGGGACTTCAAGGCATGCGAATTGAATAGCCGTGCTACCTCGAGATCTCCAACTAATCTGGATCCGGCTTACGGTCAACTACCACGATCAGCAACACCTGGGTCTGCACACGAAGTGCAGAGTGTAGTATGAGTACAATCAACCATATTTAATTAATAAGTAGAAACCCTATCCTTGGGCTGAAAGCAATGACGAGTTTGGAAAGGTCCAATGCTCACTTTCTACGACCAATAATAGCAATAATAGTAGAACAATAACATATGAAGGAAAAAGGCTCAAAAAATAATAGACTCGTATTAACACAACAGAAGGAGAAATAGACACGCTTTTCACATATAACAGTCAAGGCATAAAATTCTATAGTATCCACTTAGACCGCTATTTAGCAAGGTAAAACTGTAATATTAAGTTTTAAACATTAAGTAGAATAATCAAATACCAATTAACATGAGGTATAATACAGCTCTATACCAGCATGTTAGATATACATGCCAAATTAACAAAGAATTACAGTCTGAATATCACATAATCTGAGCACATTCATAGTGCCCAGTTGTTGATACTCGATTTTACCCTCATATTTTGTAAAGTATTCCATATATTTTCTTAAAATATTATTTTTATGTTATCATCAAATTCATATTACAAGAGTTCAAACAAATAATTTGTATCCTTTTTCACGCTTTTTAAATTTGATATTTGGCATTTTAATCGATAAATATTTATTAATTACTCCTTCAAATTAGTTGTATATGATTAATCGTCCAAATTAATTATTTATATCCATGTGTATATTTTATATTTTTTTACTTCATTTAAAATATAATTATAATTTCATTTTTATCACTTTCATAACTTTTGCAATAATAGCCACTATTTTACAATAATTGTCTTTATTATGCTATTTAGGTCAAAATAATGTTTCTCCATTTTTGCAATTAAAATTTATTGTTTTTAAATTGTTAATTTAAAAAAATATCATTTTTATCATTGTATTATCCATTTATAAATTATTTTTATTTAATTTTTATGTATTTTTAATTGTAACCCAACAAGAGGTGTAAATTTGGGACCAAAATAAGCCCAAATCCTGGCACAAAGATTCTAGACCCTTAGCCCAAAGACCCCTAGACCAAACCAAACAACCCCTTAGTGAAACCCGGTCGAGACCCGTCTAAAAAACCCACCTTACCTCACTTTAAATCTTGACCGTTGATTTCAGATGATCAATGACCCATAAAACACCCCTCTATTTTATTTACCCAACCCCCCTTAATCCTAATCCCTTTTTTCTTAGCCTACCGCTTCTAAACTCTCTCAACTATTTGCCCTCTCTTCTGTGAAACCCTAGCCACCTCACCCTAAATCCCTCCGATCCGTCCACACCATGGATTCATTTCTTGATTCACTTACATTATTCGTGATGTTTTTCTATTATGTACGCATTCGTGGTGTCAATTAGTACTTGCCCTAAATTGGCAAGTACTACCTTTCAAGATCGGGCGTGATTGATTGCGATCTATGGACATTCAGATGATATCTCATCCGTATACACTCGATAAAGGGTGATTATTGCAATTCTAGTTGGATTTTCCGCCATTAGACCCTAACTAGGGTTTGAAAATTTTTTCATCTTAAAAAAAAATTCCACCGATATATCAATTATTTTCTCTCCGTACAGATAACTCGCATGAATAGTAAAGTTGTCATGCAGGAATGCACCCAACTCCACCGTTTAGTGGTGGAAAGACACTGGACCAGGCTAAAAAAAAGTGCCTTACCATTGCACACAAACCCCAAATGGGCACCACTATCAATTCCTCCCTATTAGCTACATATTTCAGAAATGGTGGAGCGACCACTGTAGCAAAAAATTGTTTGGGCTCTTCTACAAAATATCATATTGTTTCTAGGACAAATATAGTGATTCCAAGCCATGGGTATTGTTCTCCAACTCAAATACCATCGCCCCACCAAATTTCAGACCTTTCCACTGCCGGAATTGTCGTTGCCGATGATCTGAAAAGTGCCGGTGAGTACCAGTTGGTCACGCATGGTGCTATAGGTTTTAGAATTGGCCATGACCAATGCCAATCGAATCCAATTGATGAAGATACTGATATCATCCTGTCAAACAACAACTTCATTGAGCCAATTGTCACCACAATTCAAAAAAACCAAATATGCAGAATTACAGGTACTAGGTGTTCGACATAATGCCACAGACAATTTTACTAACAATTCAAATGAGAAAGTTGTTGTTCAAGCGTCCCAAAGTGTTGTTGAAGTTAGTTGTCAAGTGCAAAATCAAGGAATACCACTCAAAATTGGTGATCATGTAGTGTCTCCTTCAACAGAATTCCAGTTGGTTGAGCATGGTGATCCACTTGTGCGGGCCACTTTAAGCCAGCAAGATGAGAAACATGCATCACAAGAGGTTGATTTTAAATTCTCCAAGCAATCAAAGGTATCCATAATTTCGTTGCCCTCAGCTTCAGTTATATCTACCCCCCAAGCTCAACACTTGAAATCTTGGTCTGCTCGACCAACTGCTATCAATAAAGAAGCTCCTTCTAATGGTAATGAATCTATATCTTTAACCTTGAATCAACAACCCTAGCCCACAGCTCCTCATCATGATAACTTGATCAACATTACTCAGGAGATCCCTCCTGCTATTCAGCAAAATTTTGAAGGAAGAACTCAGTTAATTCCCACAGACCAAGCACCTTTGTAACTACCCGACTGGTCATTTTGAGAATTAGCATTCCGTTCGGTGGTTTAAGGTCTCGAGCAGCTTTGTATTGTGCATCATGACTTGCGTGTGTGACTAGGTTCGATTTTTGAATGATTCAGGATTGATTAGGAAGAATGATTCTTGTTCTAGAAGCATAAATGGCAAGAGTTGACCGGAGTTTAACTTTTGTGTAGGAGACTTCGAAATTGTGTTTTGATGATTTTAACAGCTTCATATGGTGATTTTGGACTCAGGCGTATGCCCGAATTTTAATTTGGAGGTCCGTAGGTTGATTTGATACATTTTGAAAAATTTTTGAAAGTTGAGGGTTTGGAAAGTTGAGAGATTTGACCGGGAGTTGAATATATTGATATAAGGTTCGGATAGCGACTTCGAGAGTTAGAATAGCTCTATTGTGTCATTAGGGACTTGCATGGAAAATTTGACGTTATTCCAGGTTGATTTGATATGATTCGGCGCGAGTTGTAGAAGTTGGAAGTTCATAAGTTTATTAAGTTTGATTTGAGGTGCGATTTGTAGTTTTGACGTTGTTTGACGTGATTTGAGGCCTCGAGCAGGTCCACTTTATGTTATGGGGCTTGTTGGTATGTTTCGGACGGGGACACGTTGCCTCAGGTGAGTTTCAGGGTTGTTTCGGACCATGTCTAGGCCATTTTGAGTTGGTGGTTTTTGGCTACAGGAGCGTGCATCACGATCGAGGACTTTGGATTGCGTTCGTGAAGAGCAAAATGGGAAAAAAAGACCTGCGAATGGCGTTCGTAAGGGAAGCTTCGTGTTCACAAAGAAGAACTTCTACTATCCTTGAGCTGATTTTGGAAGCTTATATCTTGTAATCTATATGGAATTCAGGGATGATCCAACAATGAAAGTTGTAGCCCTTGGTGTCTAGTTTTCAGAAAATCAAATCATTTGTTATCTGGTATTTTGTACAAAACGTGATGGCTGATATACTACAGACTGTCTGAGAAGCATTTGGGAAGGGTAGTAGAAATTTGTTCAACGCGATCGCAGGGAAATGGCCGCGATTGCGAAGGATAAAGTGTGTTCTGGAAATGTTTTTAATCACGATCACGAGATTGATGATTGCAATCGTGAAGGGTACCTCTGGAGTAGTGTTTAAAGTACAGTATTTCGAAGTTCTTGGTCATTTTATCACATTTTGAGCTATGGAGCTTGGATTTGGGCGATTTTGAAGGGGAATTTCACACTTTGGATTGGGTAAGTGTTCTTTACCTAGATTTGATTATATTTCATGATTCCATCTTTGCTTTTATTGTTAAATAAGTGATTTGAATTGGAAAAAATGAGAATTTTGTAGAAACATTCAAAAATGTAAAATGAGGATTTCAAGGCAGATTTACTGTCGGAATTGGATAATTTTGGTAGGGTTAGACTCGTATCTGAATGTGTGTTCGAATTTTATGAGTTTTTTTCGTGTTCCAAGGTGCAAGCCTGAGCTAGACTTTTTTGGTTGACTTTTTAGTTTTCATTAAAGATCGAAGCTTTATTATCCAAAATTGTTCCCTATGGTTTTTATTTATGATATTAAGTTATTTTGGCTAGATTTGAGCCGTTCGGAGATTGTTTTACCCAAGAAGGTCATTTTATAGCATTGGTTTGGCTTCTTTGAGGTAAATATCTTGCCTAACTTTGTGTGGGGGAACTACGCCTTAGGATTGGAGTTGTTTGTATTATTTGTGTTATGTGAAAGTTGTGTACGCTAGGTGACGAGTGCATACTCGGGCTTATATGCTGAAATTGACCAGTTTAGACTCTTAAGCTTCTTTCATATATTTATTTGAAATTGTTAGCACATGTTATATCTTTTATTTGTCATGCTTACTCTCACATGCTTTATTTGAAGTTGTTGTACAGCTCTTATCATTTACTTTTCAAGTTTACTCTTATATGCTTTATTTGGAGTTGTACCTCTTTTACTTTAATATGACTTCCTTTATTATCGAGTTACTCTTAACAGAAATTGTTTTTACATGATATCCTTTTGTTGTCGGGATATTCTCATGCATTTAGATATAGTTGCTAGTTCGTGCCATCTTTTTCATTATTAGCCTATTTCATACACTAGAATCCAAAGTTTGCCATTTCATGGAAATATCTTCATTGTCGAGTTTATCCTTAAGAAATTAATTGAAGTTGAAGTTATGGAAAGTCATTAATCTATTTCATATGAAGTTATGTTTAAAGGGGGTGCTGTTCATTGTTGAGTTATTTACCTGTTCATTTTGTTGTTATTGAGATTCTATACACATTGTGCTTGAGCCCAAGGCTATTTGTTGTGGAAATATTGATATTGTTGGTTATTTTGGAAAGGTTTTGGCCTATGGGCATTTGTGGTACAAGTTGAGATGTCGTGTTGCAGTGATGTTAGCACATGTGAATTGTTGTGTGTATTGGTCGTTGTTATGCGGAGCATAAGGGTGGCATCTCACCATCGTTGTTGCGGGGCATAAGGGTGGCATCTCATTGTTGTTGATTGTACGGAGTGATACGGGTGGCTACTTTGTCATTGTTTGGGTGGAGCGATAAGCGTAGCTATTATGTGGAGTGATACAGGTGGCTATGGGAGTGATCTGGGTGGCTAATGAAATTGTCCGGGCGGAGTGATACGGGTGGCTATCGGAGAGATAAGGGTGTCAATGTCAGGGATGATGTGTGATGGCCTGGGGGCATTGTGTTGGAGATATTCATGTGATGGTGTGATTCCCCTTGTGTATGTCATACACATTACGTGACTTGCTGTGTTGCTTTCAATGAGCTACTCGATGTCTTTGATATTACTTGTTGACTAGGGTTGTCATACTACACTCGCACAAGCATACACCGTAGCATGCCACTTATACTATTTTTGGAGTATGAAACTTAACATTTATTGATCATGCCATGTGTTATTGTATTATCTACTTTCATGTTGATATTGAGCCTATGACCATGCCGGGCGGATTGTGATGTTGAGCATGTGACCATGCCGGGCGGATTGTGATGTTGAGCATGTGACCATGCCGGGCGGATTGTGATGTTGAGCCTGTGACCATGCCGGGCGGATTGTTATATTGAGCCTGTGACCATGCCGCGGGCGAATAGTGATAGTAAGCCTATGACCATGACATGCAGATTGTTATTGTGAGCTTGTGATCATGCCAGGCATATTGGAATATTGGCAGGTGAATTGTCCGTGTTGTTGTGATTAAGCATGTGGAAGCCAGGCATATTGGAATATTGGCAGGTGAATTGTCCGTGTTGTTGTGATTAAGCATGTGGCACAAGGTGCCGTGGGCATACGATTGTGGTTTGAGACTCATGACTAGTGATTATGAGATGAGGTATCTCGGAGTAATTCATTGTGAGACTTGTGTTAGAATGACTTGATTAGTTGGTTGTCGTTTGTTTTCCTTATATGTTTCTGCTAGTACTTTAATGATGTTCTTGTTAATTTACTGTTTACTTTTTATATCACATGCACCACAAGACTCAGGAAGTGACTCCTGAAGCTAATCAGTAGGCCCCTGCAGGGTACACCAATTTCAATGACTGGTTGTCAGAGTGCCAACCTAAGTCATTCTCAACCTCTATTACCCAACAAATCCACGTTGAAGGAATTGAAGTTCACAATACAGCAAATCAAATGACACATGGTGCAACTAGTAAGGATGGTCCTCTTAGCAACATTATGCCAACAGGAACACGTAGCCATGAAGAGGATGAGTACATACACATACAGTCAGAAGACGAGATGGGAACATACTTAGATGAAGAGAATGATCTTAATAAAGGGATTGATAAAGAGCAGCATTGTGAGCTCATAGTTGCAGCTATGAATGGTGAAATTGAACAAGAAAATGTTTTGGCCTCCCAAATTAGATCACCAAGGATGAGACTCTCACCCGGACTCACCAGAAGTAGAGCTGCTTCCGGTAGTTCTATCCCACCAAACTCCAAATCCCCTATCAATTTTAAATGATCAGTACAATAACTTCGAATTGGAGGTATCATAACCTCTGGAGTTATGGAAGTCAAAACTTTAAAACAAATCCACAAATTATCCTTCATTGCTGTCCTAAAACCATTTCTTCAGAATTCAACTACTTCAACAATTTCTTCCTATAACAACCACCTTAACTACTTCAGAATTCAACTGTCGATGCACCAGGCTGCTTCCAACATTAACAACCAAATCTGGATCTTCTAGGATCAGGAGTTCACTAGTACTCTTTTGGAACAAGATGAACAACAGATGATTATTGAACTTAAGCATGTAGAAGTTGGAGATGCCTTTCACCTCTCAATGGTCTATGCAAAATGTAAACCTACTCTGAAAATTCCTCTATGGGAGAATTTGAAATTCAAATCTACTTTATGCACTGTGCCTTGCTATTTGATTGGAAATTTTAATGTCATTACTTCCATGGGTGAGAAGATTGGTGGGATACCAAACTAGATGAACAAGAGTATTGACTTCATCAGCATGATTGAAGAATGTGGCTTGATTTATTTGGGTTTTTAAGGGCAAAGATACACATGGTCTAATGGAAGAGGACCTGGTTCTATATTGTGGAAAAGATTGGACAGGGTTCTTGCTAATGTTCACTAGCTAACCTCTTTCCCTGCTACTACTGTCACACATTTGGCTTCAGCAGGTTCTGACCATTCACCTCTCCTAATGGAAATGCATGTGAGACAAGATAATGTCAAGAAATTTTAGGTTTCTCAATTGTTGGGTGACAAAGGAAAGTTTCATGCCACTAGTTCTTGAGGTGTGGAGCATGCAGGTTACAAAAATCTATGTGGGTCTTTCATGAAGAACTTAAAGCCTTGTCTAGTGCTTTGAGTAGATGGTCTAGACAACAATATGAGGACATCTTTCAGAAACCAAAGAAGTATGAACAGAAGATAAAGTTAGCAGAAGAGAAATGGGTTGCTACCAATGATCCAACAGACATGATTACCTTACATGAACTTCAAGCTCAATACATTAGACACCTGAAACTTGAGGAGGAGGTACTGAAGTAGCAAATACAACTACAATGGTTCAAAGAAAGTGATGCTAACTCCAGGTACTTTCACAGTCTGATCAGAGGTAGAAGAAGAAAACTTTTCATCCAAAAAATCAAGGATGAAGAGGGAGATTAGATTTAGGGTGATGAAGCTATTGGAGAAGCTGCTTGTGACTATTTTGAAGAATTCTTCACTGAACCTGGAGGTCACATTAGAGAGGAACTTCTCAATTGTATTCCAACCATGATCAGTAATGAAGACAATGCTGAACTTTCTAGAGATCCTGAAATGAATGAACTTAAACAAGTTGTTTTATCCATGAACCCAACCAGTGTTGCAGGCCCGGATGAGATGAATAGAAAATTCTTTCAATCATGTTGGAAAGTGATTAAGATTGATTTGTTAAATGTGGTTCTTGCATTTTCTGGAGGAAGTGAGATGGCCAGATACATGACCAATGCATGCCTTGTTCTTTTACCCAAAATGGAGTTCCCTAACTCCTTGACTGAATTTTGGCCCATAAGCTTAAGTAACTTCATCAATAAAATCATCTCTAAACTGATTTGTACCACGCTTGCACTATTGCCAGACATTATCTCAGCTAATCAGTCTGGTTTTGTCAAAGGGAGAAGTATTTTAGAGAACATTATGCTTGCTTAAGAGATTGTCCAAGGAATTAAGAAGCCAAATTTGGAGCTAATGTGGTCATTAATCTAGATATGACAAAAGCATATGATAGGGTTTCCTGGGAATTTACTTGCATTATGCTTAGGAAAATGGGCTTTAATGAATTCCTCATTAACATGATCTGGAGAATCATGTCCAACAACTGGTATTCTGTGGTTAATAATGGTTCAGGGCAAGGTTTCTTCAAGTCTACTTAGGGTTTAAAGCAGGGAGATCCACTGTCTCCATCTCTTTTCATCATCGGGGTAGAGCCACTTTCCAATATGTTTAACAAACTCACTCATGATCAATGGGTTCTATATGGAGAAGAGGGATCCACAAGTCAACCATTTGAGTTTTGCAAATGATATGATAATCTTCACATCAGGGAGCAGGGTGTCATTATTGAAAATCATGACGATATTGGAGAATTATGAAACCACCTTTGGGACGAAAATCAACAAGGCGAAGAGTCACTTCATGACTCAATCCAGTGTATTCCATTACAATGTCAACATAATTCATCATATTACAGGTTTTACCAGAAGGGAATCTCCAATTATATATCTTGGAAGGAAGATAATAATACATTTCAATGATTTAATCTCCAAGGTAGTTAGTAAAACTAAGGGATGGCATGGTAGAATGCTTTCCTATGGAGGAGAATCAACTCTGATCAAACATATGTTGCAGTCTCCACCCACCCACCTCCTCTCGGCAGTGTCACCTCCTAAAACTATTATGAAGCAAATTGAGAGAGTGACTGGTAACATTTTCTGGGGCATGGACAAAGATAGAAATAAATATCATTGGGCTTCATGGGAGAAAATGTCCTACCCACTAGAGGAAGGAGGTATTGGCTTTAGAACCATTGCTGATGTTTGCAAGTCAATGGAATTAAAACAATGGTGGTCCATTAGAACTAAACAATCCCTATAGAGTAATTTTTTGAGGGTTAAATACTGTAAGAGGTCACATCCTGTATCCAAGAAATGGGATACTGGACAATCTCAGGCCTAGAAAAATATGATGACCAACAAAAAAGAAGCTGAACCTCATGTCCTGTGGAGGCTACACTCCGGTACAACCAATTTCTGGTGGGATAATTGGTTAGCACAGGACCTTTGGCAACTTTCAAAATTGAAGGAGGTAGACCTGGCAACGTTCTTGTGTCTCATTTTTTGGCTTCACTGAGAAGGAACGTTCAGAAGCTTAATGCTTGTGCTCTATCACACAAAATCACAGAAATTCTTCAAGTTTCCATCAACTACTCACCTCAAACACCGGACAAACCAACACGGACTCCCAGTACTTCTAGTAACTTCACATGTGCTTCTGCTTTGGGTATGATTAGGAAGAGGAAATAGGTTCTTTTCACCAACAACATTACATGGCATAAACAAATTCCTTTCAAATGGTTATTCTGCCTCCGGGGAGCAATTAGAAACAAACTTCCCTCTGATGATAGAGTTATATCATTTGGTCAACCTATTGTCACTAGAACTGTGTGTTATATCAGTCCACATGCAGAGTCAGTAGATCACATATTCAGCAGGGATAATTTTGCTAAAGCCATCTGGAAAGATTTTTCAGGTCCTGTTGGTTTCACCTTTGAAGATATTGTTGGATATCCTTCCAATCATTATTAGTTGGAACTTATGAAAGAACATGTGTAGTGCCAAATATGGAGCCAAAAGGTCTTCTATGTTTAGGGTTCTTTTCTCCATCAAATCAGACATCAATATTCTCCTCAGAGCTAATTATCCTACTATCACCTGGCCTCTTAAATGGACTGATATGTACTCCTTTGTTGAAGACCTGCAATGTCGTGCTAACATTCTTCAGGTGTCATGGCAGAAACCTGAGTGTGGTTTTGTGAAGTTGAATAGTGATGGTAGTGCACTCAGTAATCCAGGTAAAATAGGAGCAGGAATTGTTATCATTTATTCTGAGGGCAGCTTTATACATGCAATGGCTAATCAATAGCCACTAGTTTATGCGGAATGGTTTCAATAATATTTACCTGGAAGCTGACTCTGCTAGCACATCTTTGGAACCTTGATGCAGAACTACATGATCTTATGGAACTCTGTAGACAATGTGAGGACTTCGAATGCTCACATGTCTATAGAGAAGGAAATTCTCCTGTTGATTCACTGTCCAAAATTAGCCATGACCTTCCTGTTATGACTCATTATCATAACATAGTTGAGCTTCCCACAAATGTAAGAGACCAGATCTATCAGGACAAGATTGGCACCCCTTCATTCAGGCACTAAAGGACCAGGAGCATCTGGATTCCATCATATTTGGCCTTTAGTTCTTCAAATGGATATGGATGATAGAAATGTTATTATGGGAGCAATATATTAAAATCCAATTGGAGGAGAATTCAGTTGTAAACTTCAGCACTAGGTTTTTTTTTTTTTTTTTTTGCAGGTTGTAGCCCAATCAATCCACTTACATGCTCTACAAAAATACTCCTGAATCTCACACATCATTGCCTAACTTCACACCATCTCAACAGCAACCTCCTAACTATCAACAGACACCCAACAAGTCAACATCACAAAAACAGTTTAACCCATTCCATCTACCAACACAGCAACATCTATCCGCAAGAAGTCCAAGCCTATTTCTGCACTGATAGCCCTCTCAATCTACAAGTTTTCAGAGCCCACAAGAACCTGAGAACTGATATTCAAGAATTTGATATGGAGGAGAGAACCAGGAAAGGTTTCAAAGCCCAATTTTTTTCTAACTTTCTTTTCTTTTTTGCATGAACAATTTATGTTGTCATGCTTAGCCAGTTTATATCCCCTCTGTGTGTGGTATCAGCATTTATAATTCTTATTCTACTGAGGGTAAATCAATCCCACAGTTCAACTGTCACACTTGGAAAGTGTCACTTAACATACTCCAACTGGAGCATGCCTAGGAAAACTTACTTGCAACATTTACTCTTATACTTCTCTTATTTCAATTTAACTCTCAGAACCCACAAGAACCTGAGAGAAGATTTGGATAGCAGTGTACAATGTTTGCAGCAGGCCCACATTGACATCACTGATGGCAATGTTCCAGACAAGGAATGTACACTTTCACTTCTAATGTGTTTGTTGAATTTTGCAGGTATTTTGGACAGGCACGGTACACCGATGCACTCTCAATGTGTGGTATCATCATACCAGATGCTCAATCTACTAGAAGTGCATCAGGTTTACTGGACCCGCCACCTTGTTCATGTCCTTGGCTCCTACACATCATTGCTTGTCTTCTAGGGAATAAATTCAGGGGCTCAAACCTAGCTATACACTATGATACAACAATTAGTAACTCCTAGAAGAACATAAATGCACACACTACCTATAGGGAATACAACTAGACACAATCACGGACAACACAACATGCCTTCCTCAGTGCCAGTCTCAATACCAGCTTCAGCTTCTGGAAAAATGCAGTAACTCAGCCATAGTGATTGCACTTCACACGGTTGCAGAAGTCACACACCTGTAGCAAATCCTGCTGCAATCACTGGTCAATCTCTTCTATCATTCACAAAACACAGAAACATTCTCCATCTGTCATGACCTCACTTACAACTATCTTCAACTTGGCTTTAACTATTGAGATTGTTAAAGCTAGGTTGAAGATAGCTCTCAGAACTTGCTGGATTGCTTCCTCTGATTTTTTGTGCCCTTGTTTTTTGTCAGATTTCATAGGGGAAATCTACCTACTTTATAAATGTAGGACCTTTTGTATATGGAAAGAGTACTTCCAAACATTTGGCTTAGTATTTTTGGGTTTACTTTGTATAGTTGACCTAGCTTCACTTCACTATGATTTTGTATACCCAATTGTCTATCATCTATGGATAGATAATTGGCACCTCACTATAGGTCTAACTTCACATAGCTCACCGGATCCAATTGATTATCATAGTTGGACGATTAATTGGTTATCCCACATAGGCTTGGATGTAAGGTTTATGTCCCCCTCATTTGATGTACTCTTCTTGATTATATTTATAATAAAAATAACCCTAAGCACAATGCCTAGTGGACTCATTAAAAAAAATTCCATCTCTTTTATCGGCTCTATCACTGATTGCAGGTGATCTATTCTTTCCTTATTTGTGTTTAATTAATTGCTTTCCATGTTGATTCATTCGATTGAACACTGTATAAGTCCCTTCCTCAATTCCCCTGGACGGACCCTAATCACTGATCTCCTTTATTCACTCATTCTGTTACACTTAAATATTTTTTGAAATTATTGGGTTCTTGGTCGACTGAAAGCCAAGGCCATCGGGATTGGTTCATTAACTTCTTTTGGTGCGAGCACTGCTCGAAGCTCATTTGAAGCTCTTGTGAACTTTGACACACCGAACTTGGGAGTTATACTGTTCTCTCTCTATTGCTGCTAATTAAGCCATTGATGAGGCTTAGCCTTCTTCTTTTATATGCTCGTTTAATTCACGACTGGTTAGTGCTCTTGACCTTAGCCATTTTTTTCCTTCTGTTTATGTGTGGGTTTTAAAGCTTGTGAACAAAAATGATCAATTTTCTTGCAACTTGAGCTCTAATGTTTTATTAACATCACATGCTCTGCTGATTTATTTTTCTCATTGATGTTTTTCTTCTTCTGCAATTATGTGTGCTCTGGTATTGCCTAAGTCCAAGAATTCTAAATGATTATCTTGTTTTTTTTATGTGCAGTCGACTGGAATAAGTTCTGGACCACTTAAGGGTTGCCTAATTTTCATATTAACCCTTAGATTGTATATTTTTTCATCTACCATGAGCCCTTGCGTTGCTTTAGATTTTTGGAGCCTTCTTGTGATGATTGATGTCTGTCTAGAATTTCAATATGTTAAGGCTCTTATGTTTGAACTAAGTGAATGCTTGTAAATTGCTTTGGACCATGTCCACCAGTTTGCGTGGTTTTAAGAAACTCTGTTTTGTTACCAATTAGTTGTGTCCCTGTAAGGCCTGGTAAAAATTTTACCAAGAACCCGGGGTTTCGTGGTGCCGAGGTAGGCTAATGTGTTTGAAGGTTGTAGATAATTGCTCGCCGAGGTACGTACTTTTTGGGTTGTGCAATATGTTGGGGAGTTGGAAGAAAAATTATTGCAGAACATGGCATTTCTGCGGTCCATTATGCGACCGCAGATCCGCCGCGTAGTGGAGTAGAGGGAACCCCCAATTTTTGGAGCTCGTTTTGCGGTCAATTATGTGACCACATAATAATTTCGCGAACCGCACTTCCGTCGCTGATTTAGCATGAGATATTCCGGAGGGCGATTCCGCAGTCCACTCTGCGGCCGCATACTAGTTTGCAGACCGCAGACTTAACTCGATTAGCCTAGTTATTGAGACCATTTCTGCAGTTCACTTTGTGGATTGTATATCTCTGTTGCGGTCTGGTATACGATCACTGACCTGGTTCGAAGGTTTAAGTTTGAGAAATTTTTTATCCGAACCTATTTCAAAAAATAGAGTTAAGGGACCATTTTTGAAGGTAGATTATAATATTTTAAGGGAGAGGGGAGGAACTAGAGAGTGAATGAGGAGCTCCACCACCTTCCACTTAAATTCCTTGCTCAAGCCTTGCAGAGTTCACTACGAAAGCTTGCATGTTGTCTACTAAAGAGGTAAGGTTCTAGCCTATCTTTCAATTTCGAAATTGGGCTGGGAATAGATAATAGGGAGTGTGATTCTTGGGAGTGAGAGTGTTCTTTGTGCATGCATGTACCAATAAAGGTGGTGGGGAGGTCGTTGAGCCGATTTGGGTGAACTATTGGTGTTGGATTGGTTGTGGGGTGAGGAAAATTTTATAAGAGAACCTTATTGTAAAGTTTGCACACCTAGTGCTTGATAAAATGCCTAGGTGAGCTGAACCAATGAATCTCTTCCCAATTATGGTCAATTTTGTTATTTCTCAAATAGATTGACGTCGCTAGAATTTTTAGAATGTTGTAGTAGTTTAAGAAAAGCTCAAGCGAGGTATGTTGGCTAAACTTCTCTCATAGTATTGCATTCCATGATGTCCTCGTATGTTTCAAGTGTGGTTGGACCAGGTTCTTATTTTCTCATGATCCAGGCCATTCCTAATATATTCAGTTAGTATAAATAAGCATTATGTCAGAAATTATATGCTCAAAATGTATTTAAATTGCTCCTATCACATTATGCTCTCCTTCGGGAATTTGTTCATGTATGGTTTAGGTATTAAAATGTTATGACTTCAATTCATTTTTCAAATGCAAGTTTATTATGCTTAATTTCGGAATAAAACTCAATGTGCTTAATTTGCTCATAAACATATTCAAAGTCTTGACTCCAAATGCTCTTATTGTTGATAACCTATGATGATTTTTGAAAATGAAAGAAGTGAGTATAAGATATAAAATGTCGCCATCATGCCACGAATGAAAACTACACTTGTGGCCAATAGTGCCCATGAAATGAAAGGATGTGTGAATGATTCTGAAATGAGTTTTAACTCCTTTATATAATAAATATTTTTGGAGTAGCGCTAGTCACCGAGGAAGGGTAGGTTGAATAATCTTACCCTGAAACTACACGTGCCGGTGTAGTAGTGATTGAGGGGTAAATTCCTGTATTGATGTATAGAGATTATTCCCCTTATATGGGATGATATTGATGTGTTGAGATTATTCCCCTTAATTGGGATGCGATTATTGCTAGCGGAAGGTGATGTCGACCCCCACAACACTGTGGTGAGACGACTTATTTGATCGGGTCGAGATTGAATGCCATGCCGCGCACATGGTGGTGTTGTGGTTGGATGTCTTTGGGTGAGACGGCTTAGCCGATCAGGCTAGATCTGACTCTGTGCTAAAAATGCGGCGGTGTATCAGTACTAAGGATCTCACAACCTTAAAATATTGATATTTACTTGAAATCTTCTTGCTCTTAACTTGATGCTTTAACATTGTTTGAGGCTCTCATTGATTCCATGCTTCTTTCTCCTGTACTTCAGCTCGTTCATTGAGAAGGTGTTTAGTCATACATACGGTTACTATTCTATATCTACTATTACCCCTTTTTCCGAGGGAGCAACATCTATAATGGATGCAGGTGGTTACAGGTGGCATCGATCAATGATAGCGGTACACCCTCTTCTCAGCTGACTTGGTGAGCCCCACTTCATATTGGGGTCGTGTATCGTTTCTTCCTTATTTATGGTGTTTTGAGGTATGGCTGGGGCCATGTTGGCGGCACCATCAAATTACTCTTTTGTATCCATTAGAGTCTCCGTAGATTTAGTGTGGGTTGTATTTTGATTTGGGTAAGTTAAACCTGAAATATTGTACTCGTAACACATGTTTCCACTTCTAAAACTACGCATGTGTAATGTATTTTGGTAATTATAAATGAAGTAACTAATGATAATGAAATTGGTGTTGTTTATGAAATCCTCTCATTGTCTAATGAATGTTATGCATCTTCACTTTATTCATGGATAAGGTCGGGTGGAAGGCATCAAATAGGCTCGCTTAATTGGGATATCTACGTTGAGCGCCAGTTGTGCTCCCCATGGTCGAGGCGTGACAAGCTTGGTATCAGAGCCTGCGGTTTCAAAGTTTTCTAGGATGTCTCAAAGCCGTGTCCGGTAGAGTCCTTCTTATCGGTGTGTTGTCAACTACATCTATAATTAGGAGGCTATTTGGACATTTAGGAATGTCACCATTCTTTGATGTTCTAGATCGTGCCATATAGCTAATTGTAAGATTGTTCCTCCTTTAACTCGTGCATTGTTCTAATTTTCAATATATGGTGCCTAAGAAGAAAGCAAGAATTTGCTAAAGAGCAATTGTCACCCCAGAAGCGGTAGTTGATCTTATACCTAATGATGCAGGTGAGCATCCGAGGGGTGAGGATAATCTCCTAGCCACAACACCACCTGATTCTACTACTCCTCAGTTTGCACCAATCCCTGCTCCTACTGAGGGTGCAGCGGTTCCTTCTCCAACTGATACTTCGATTCCACATGCAGCCTCAGCTTACAATTCCAGTGTTCTTGATGGGGACCTTATGAGATCCATACAGATGTTGGCTCAGGTAGTGGCTTTCAAGGCCAAGAGATCGAATGTTACATCTGCTTCTTCTAGACAGCAAGGGGATTCCCCTAGTTCCAGAGTGAACATGTTTCTTTAGTTGGATCCTCTAGTGTTCACGGGTACTGATCTTGAGGAGGGCCCTAGGACTTTATTGATGAGATGCACAAGACTCTCCGAATTATGCGTGCTACTGAGACAGAAGCCGTGGAGTTGGTCTCCTACCGCCTGAAAGAGGTGTCATATTCTTGGTTTGAGCTGTGGGAGGAGTCTCGTGAGGAAGGGAGCCTTCAAGCAAGGTGGAGTGAGTTTGAGGATGCCTTCATTGATCATTTCTTACCTGCCAAGACTGAGTGTGTGGGATTGCCATATGAGATTCGCGAGCCTGTCCAAGTATGCCATTTACATGTTTCCCACCATGGAGGCTAGAGTACGCTGTGCAGGGCCTCAGCCCCTTGGTTATTAATAAGGCCGCTACAGCTGCCTTGAATTCTTATATAAACTACGGGAAGATGGTGGCATTTGCTCTAGCCGAGGAGACCTACAAATTAAACAATAGAATGGAGTGAGAGGGTAGTAATAAGGCCTGGTCCATGGGCAACTTCGGTGGTTCTTCCATTGGTGGTAGGTCAGTATTTAGGTGAGGGTCATCCGGGCCATCCTAGTCCTTTGCTCAGTCTTCAGTCAATGCACCACCATCAGGGCCCAGTCAGCAGCAGTGGAGCCGTTTCAGGCCAGTAAAGGCAACAGTGGTCCTATCAAAAGGGTCGGCATGGTGGGAGATTCCAACAGTAGGGGAGGCGCCCATGCCCTAGGTGTGGGATGATACATTTAGGGTCCTGCCACATGGACCTACCTATATGCTACAGGTGCGGTATCAGAGGTCATATATTCGGAGGGATTGCCGTTCATCCTGCCAGCATATGGGTAGGGGTAGCTAGTTCTGGAGATACTCCATCCGTGGCACCTCCTCCAGCTTGAGGCATTCCAGCACTCGCAGGGCATGGTGCAGCTAGTGGTAGTGCATAGAGTTTGAGAGGTCCTCACCGGTTCTCTGCTATAAGGGGTCGCCAAACTTCAGAGGCTTTTGTAGAGGTTGTCACAGTGATTATGACTGTCTAGTCTCATAATGTATATGCTCTTATTGATGTTGGTTCCACTTTGTCATATGTCACTCCATATGTTGCTATGGAATTCGGGATAGAACCGGAACAACTCCTTGAGCCGTTCTCTGTATCTACTCCGGTTGGTGAGTTTATTGTGGCCGCGCGAGTTTGTAGAGATTGTGTTGTCACGGTGCATGGTTGGGACACTAGGACCGATCTTATTGAATTAGTGTTGGTTTATTTTTATGTGATAATGGGGATGAACTAGCTTTATTCCCAAGCTTGATTGCCGAACCAGAACCGTTAGGTTTGAATTTCCAAATTAGCCAGTTAAGTGGAAGAGGGAGATATAGTGTTGAAGGGTATGTTTATTTCTTACCTTATGGTAGCAAAGATGATCAACAAGGGGTGTATTTAACATTTGGTCCGGGTTACAGACACCGATGCTGAGTCACCTACACTTGAGTCTGCACCAGTTGTGAACGAATTTCTAGTGGTCTTTCCTGATGAGCTCCCCGGGATCCCACTAGATAGGGAGATTCATTTTTCGATTGATGTCATGCCAGGCATGCATCCTATATCCATTCCACCCTATAGAATGGCGCCTACATAATCGAAGGAACTAAAGGAGAAATTGAGGGATTAGTTAGAGAAGGGCTTCATCCAGCTGAGTGTGTTGCCTTGGGGCACACCGTTTCTCTTTGTAAGGAAGAATATGGGTCACTGAGAATGTGTATTGACTATCGACAGCTCAATGAAGTCACAATCAAGAATAAGTACCCACTTCCAAGGATAGATGACTTGTTCGATCAATTGAAGGGAGCTAAGTATTTCTCAAAATTTAACCTTAGATAGGGGTATCACCATTTGAAGATCAAGGAGCAGGATATTCCGAAAACAGCATTCAAGACCTGGTATGGGCACTTTGGATTTTTGGTGATAACTTTTGGGCTAACGAATGCCCTGGCCGCTTTCAAGGACCTTGTGAATCGAGTCTTCAAGCCTTTTCTCGACTCCTTTGTTATAGTATTCATTGATGACATTCTTGTATATTCACAAAGTAAACAGGACCATGCTACCTATCTCAGGCCAGTTTTGCGGACTCTGTATCAGCAAAAGTTGTATGCGAAGTTTTCGAAGTGTGAATTTTTGCTTGAATCCGTCACATTCATGGGTGATTCATCACTTGTGAAGGAATCAAGTTTGATCCTTAGAGGATTGTAGCTGTGAAGAATTAGCCTAGACCTACAACTCCAACAGAGATTTGCAGTTTCTTGGGCTTAGCTAGGTCTTACAGGAGGTTTGTGGAGGGGTTCTCTACCCTTGTTCTCCATTGACAAAATTGACGGAGAAGGCAGTTAAATTCCAACGGTCAGATGCTTGCAAAAAGATCTTCCAAGAGTTAGAAGTCAAGATTGACTGCGACTCCGGTATTGACCTTACCAGAGGGTACGGAAGGGTTTGTGGTATATTTTGATGCTTCAAGGATCGGACATGGGAGTTTATTGATGCAACATGTCAAGGTGATTGCTTATGCTTTTAGGCAACTCAAGAATTATGAGAAGAACTATCCAACACATGAATTAGAACTTGCGGTGGTGGTGCTTGCACTGAGGATTTGGCATCATTATTTGTATGGGGTCCATGGAGATATATTCACGGACCATAAGAGCCTTCAATATATTTTCAAGCAGAAGGAATTGAATCTGAGGCAAAAGAGATGGCTTGAGTTACTCAAGTACTACGATATCGATATTATATATCATCCGGGGAAGGCTAATGTTGTGGCGAATGCTCATAGCCGGAAATCCATGGGTAGTTATGCTCACTTGGAGGCACATCAAAGTCCATTAGCCAAGGAAGTTCACGGTTGGCTTGTTTGGAAGTTCGTCTTGCGGATTCTAATGAAGGAGGGGTGGTTGTGCAAAATAAGAGTGAATCATCACTTGTTGTGGAAGTCAAGGAGAAGCAATACGACGATCCGTTATTGGTGCATTTGAAAGAGGGGGTTCGTAATCATAAGACCATGACTTTTTCTCTTGGCATGGATGATGATACACTATGGTACCAAGGGCGATTATGTGTTCCAAATGTAGATAGTCTCGTAGAAAGAATCATGACCGAGGCTCACAATTCCAGGTATTCCGTGCACCCAGGCTCTAAAAAGATGTACCATGATCTTATGGAGGTCTACAGGTGGAATGATATGATGAGGAATGTAGCGGACTCCGTGGCAAGATGTCTAATTTGTCAACAAGTGAAGGCCGAACACCAAAGGCCCGGTGGGTTGGCAGAATACATTGAAATTCCTATGTAAAAGTGGGAGATGATCAATATGGACTTTGTGGTGGGACTACCTTGCACGCGTCATAAGTTTGACTCGATTTGGATGATTGTGGATCAACTCACAAAATCAACACACTTCTTACCTAGTAAGGCTACTGACATAGAGGAACAGTATGCTCGATTGTATATCAAGGAAATAATCAGGTTGCATGGCTCCGGGTTCTATTATCTCAGATCGAGGGGCATATTTCACAGCTAATTTTTGAAAGAAATTTCAGCAAGGCTTGGGTACTCAGGTGAACCTTAGTACAACCTTCCATCCACAGACCGACGAGCAGGCAGGGCGGACTATTGAGACACTTGAGGATATTGTTGCGCGCTTGTACTCTTGACTTCAATGGTAGTTGAGATGATCGCTTTCCGCTCATAGAATTTTCCTACAATAACAGTTACCATGCCAGCACTCAGATGGCAGCATTTGAGGCTCTATATATAGTAGGAGATGTAGATCTCCTATTGGGTAGTTAGAGGTTCGGGAAGTAGAATTTATAGTCCCAGACCTCGTACACCAGGCTATGGAGAAGCTTAAATTCATTAAGGAATGGTTTACAACTGCTCAGAGTCGCCCGAAGTCCTATTCGAACGTGCGTCTCCGGGATTTGAAGAAGATGATTGGGTATTGTTGAAGGTTTCCCCGATGAAGGATATGATGCGGTTTGGGAAGAAGGGGACATTGAGTCCCAAGTATGTCGGGCCGTACAGAATCATTCAGAGAGTAGGTCAGGTGGCTTACAGGCTTGAGTTACCTCCAGAGATGTCGTTGGTTCACCCGGTGTTTCATGTATCTATGTTGAAGAAGGTAGTTGGAGACCCGTCACTCATTGTCCCGATTGAGGCTATTAAGGTTAATGAAGAATTGACTTATGAGGAGATTTCAATTTCCATTCTTGATAGGCAAGAGCAAAAGATGAGTAATAAAGAGATTTCCTCCATGAAAGTTCAATGGCGAAACAAACATGTGCAAGAGGCCACCTGGGAGCCGAGGAAGAGATGAAGAAGAAGTACCCTCGTTTGTTTCAATATTTAAGTAGTTGTGTTATATGAGAATGTTAAGAACTTAATTTCCATAAATTCTATTCCACTTGAACGGTTTATGTTAAGGATTCTTCTTTTGGTAATATAATGCTTATGGCGTTATGGTCGATGTTGTTTTGAAGTTGTGATACATCGTTGTGTTATGGTCATGTTTTTAGGACTAGTTTTTGGATTCTCTGACAGGTGGATCGGCCTAAATATAGGGTAGACTCTGCCAAAATTTTTTAAAAATATGGGGAGTTAGTCAAAATTTGGAACTTTTGGTGTGTGAATTAAGAGCTGAGTCACATTGGATGCCGATGGTGGACTTTGACTCTTATTCGAGGATGAATGATCCTTAACGGGGGAGGATGTAAGGTCCCGTAAAATTTTTATCAATAACCCGGGGTTTCGTGGTGCTGAGGTTGGAAAACGTGTTTGAAGGTTGTGGATAATCGCGGTGGGCTTGGACTTTTTGGGTCGTGCAATTCATTAGGGAGTTGGAGGAAAATTTTTTGCAAAACATGGCATTTATGCGGTCCATTATTTGATCACAGATCCGCCATGTAGTGGAGCAGAAGAAATACCCCATTTTTGGAGGTCGTTTGCGGTTGATTATGCGACCCCATAATCATTTAGCGGGCCGCACTTCCGTCGCAGATTTGACATGAGAAATTCCGGAGTGTGATTTAGCGGTCCACTTTGGAGCCGCGGTGTTCAACAGTCCACTTTGGAGCCGCAGACTGCTCTGCAGACAGTAGACTTGTTGCAAACCTAACCCGACTAGCCTAGTTTTTAGGAGCATTTCTGCAGTCCACATTGCGGACCGCATATCTCTTTTGCGGTCCGGTTTGCGATCGCAGGCCTGGTTCGTAAGCTTATGTTTGAGGAAATTTTTACCCGACCCTTTTTAATAAATAGACTTAAGGGACTCTTTTTGAAGGGAGATTCAGATATTTTAAGAGAGAGGGGAGGAACAAGAGAGGGAAGCAGGAGCTCCAACACCTTCCACTTCATTTCCTTGCTCAAGCCTCGGAGGATTCACAAGGAAAGCTTGCAAATTGTCTACTAAAGAGGTAAGGTTCTAGCTCTAGCTTTCAATTTCAAAACATGACTGGGAATAGGTAATGGGGAGTGTGATTCTCGGCAATGGGAGTCTACTTTGTGCATGCATATACCAATAAAGGTGGTGGGAACGTTGTTGAGCCGATTTGGGTGAACTATTGGTGTTGGATTGGTTGTGGGGTGAGGGAGATCTTATAAGAGAACCTTATTGTAAAGTTTGCACACCTAGTGCTTGATGATGCCTAGATGAGCTGAACCCATGAATCTCTTCCCATTTATGGTTCTATTTTGTTATGTCTTTAATAGATTGAAGTCGCTAGTATTTTCAGAATGTTGTAGTAGTTTAAGGACAGCTCAAGCGAGGTATGTTGGCTAAACTTTTCTCATAGTATTGCATTACATGATATCCTCGTATGTTTCATGCGTGGTTGGCCCAAGTTCTTATTTTCTCATGATCCTGGCCATTCCTAATATATTTAATTATTATAAATAAGCATTATGTCAGAAATTATATGCTCAAAATGTATTTATATTCATGTATGGTTTAGGTATCAAAATGTTATGATTTAACTTCATTTTTCAAATGCAAGTTTACTATGCTTAATTTCAGAATAAAACTCAATGTGCTTAAAACTCTTATTGCTCATATACATATTCAAAGTCTTGATTCCAAATGCTCTTATTGTTGATAACTTATGATGATTTTTGAAAGTGAAAGAAGTGAGTATGAGATATAAAATGTGGCCATCATGCCAAGAATGAAAACTACACTTGTGGCCAATAGTGCTCATGAAATGAAAGGATGTGTGAATGATTGTGAAATGAGTTTTAAATCATTTATATAATAAATATTTTGGGAGTATCGTTCGTCACGGAGGAAATGTAGGTTGAATTATTTAACCCCGAAGCTACACGTGCCGGTGTAGTATTGATTGAGGGGTAAATCCCCGTATTGATGTATAGAGATTATTCCCCTTATATGGGATGAGATTGATGTATTGAGATTATTCCCCTTAATTGGGATGAGATTATTGCAATCCGAAAGTGACGTCGACCCCCACAACATTGTGGTGAGACGGCTTAACCGATCGGGTCGAGATTGAATGCCATGCCACGCACATGGTGGTGTTGTGGTTGGATGTCTTTGGGTGAGTCGGCTTAGCCGATCAGGCTAGATCTGACTCTGTGCTAAAAATGCGGCGGTGTATCAGTACTAAGGATCTCACAACCTTAAAATATTGATATTTACTTGAAATCTTCTTGCTCTTAACTTCATGCTTTAACATTGTTTGAGGCTCTCATTGATTCCATGCTTCTTTCTCCCTGTACTTTAGCTCGTTCATTGAGAGGGTGTTTAGTCATACATACGAATACTATTTCATATCTACTATTGCCCCTTTTGTCGAGGGAGCAACATCTATAATTGATGCAGGTGGTTCCACAACAGGCGGCATCGATAAATGATGGCGGTACACCCTCTTCTCAGCTGACTTGGTGAGCCCCACTTCATATCGAGGTCTTGTATCTTTTCTTCCTTATTTATAGTGTTTTGAGGTATGGCCGGGCCTTGTTGGTGGCACCATCATATTACTCTTTTGTATCCATTAGAGTCTCCGTAGATATAGTGTGGGTTGTATTTTGATTTGGGTAAGTCAAACCTGAAATATTGTACTTGTAACACATGTTTCCATTTCTAAAATTACGCATGTGTAATGTATTTTGGGAATTGTAAATGAAGTAACTAATGATAAATGGAATCCTCTCATTGTCTAATGAATGGTATGCATCTTCACTTTATTCATGGGTAAGGTCGGGTAGAAGGCATCAAGTAGGCTTGCTTGATTGGGGTATCTCGGTTGAGCGTCGATCTCGTTCCCGAGATCGGGCCGTGACAAGCTTAGTATCAGAGCCTACAATTTTAAAATATCCTAGGATGTCTCAGAGCCGTGTCTAATAGAGTCCTTCTTATTGGTGTGTTGTCGACTACATCTATAGTTAGGAGGCTCTTTGGAAATTTAGGAATGTCACCCTTCTTTGGTGTTCTAGATCGTGCGACATTGCTAATTGCAAGACTGTTCCTCCTTTAACTCGTGCATTGTTTTAATTTTCAGTGTACGGCACCTAAGAAGAAGGCAAGAACTTGCTAAAGACCCAATGCCATCCCAGAAAAGGTAGTTGATCCTGTACTTGATGATGCGGGTGAGCACTTGAGGGGTGAGGATAATATCCTAGCCACAACACCACCTGATTCTACTACTCCTTCTCAGTTTGCACCAATCACTGCTCCTACTGAGGGTGCAGCGATTCCTTCTCCAACTGATACTTCTATTCCACATCCTGCCTCAGCTTACGGTCCCGGTGTTCTTGATGGGGACCTTGTGGGAGCCATACATATGTTGGCTCAGATAGTGCCTTTCAAGGCCCAGAGATCGAATTTTGCACCTGCTTCTTCCAGCCAGGAACGCTGGTTCCAGAGTGAACATGTGTCTTTAGTTGGAACCTCCAGTGTTCACGGGTACTAATCTTGAGGAGGGCTACATGACTTTATTGATGAGATGCACAAGACTCTCCGAGTTATGCATGGTACTGAGACGGAAGCCATGGAGTTGGTCTCCTACCGCCTGAAAGAGGTGTCATAATCTTGGTTTGAGCTGTGGGTGGAGTCCCTTGAGGAAGGGAGCCTTCGAGCAAGGTGGAGTGAGTTTGCCGATGCCTTTATTGATCATTTCTTACCTGCCAAGACTGAGTGTGTGGGATTACCATATGAGATTAGTGCGGTTGTCCAAGTATGCCATTTTTACATGTTGCCCACTATGGAGGCTAGAGTGCTTTGTGCAGGGTCTCAGCCCAATGGTTATTAACGAGGACGCTACAACTACCTTGAATTCTGATATAAACTATGGGAAGATGGTGGCATTTGCTCTAGCTGAAGAGACCTGCAGTATCTACTCCGGTTGGTGAGTCTATTGCGGCCGTGCGAGTTTATAGGGATTGTGTTGTCATGGTGCGTGGTCGGGACACTATGACCGATATCATCGAATTAGTGATGGTTGATTTTGATGTGATAATGGGGCTGAACTGGCTTTATTCATGTTTTTCCAAGCTTGATTGCCGAACCAGAACCATTGTGTTTGAATTTCCAAATGAGCCAGTTAAGTGGAAGAGGGAGATGTATTGCCAACAGGTATGTTTATTTCTTACCTTAAGGTAGCAAAGATGATCAACAAGGAGTGTATTTACCATTTGGTCCGGGTTACAGACACCAATGCTGAGACACCTACACTTGAGTCTGCGCCAGTTGTGAACGAATTTCTAGAGGTCTTTCTTGATGAGCTCCCTAGGATGCCAATAGACAGGGAGATTGATTTTGGGATCGATGTCATGCCAAACATGCGGCCTATATCCATTCCACCCTATAGAATGGCGCCGACATAGTCGAAGGAACTAAAGAAGAAATTGAGGGATTTGTTAGAGAAGGGTTTCACCCAGCCAAGTGTGTTGCCTTGAGGCACACCAATTCTCTTTGTAAGGAAGAATGATGGGTCACAGAGAATGTTTATTGACTATCGACCGCTCATTGCAGTCACAATCAAGAATAAGTGCCTACTACCAAGGATAGATGACTTGTTCGAACAACTGCAGGCAGTTAAGTATTTCTCAAAAATTGACCTTAGATCAGGGTATCACCATTTGAAGATCAGGGAGCAGGATATTCCGAAAAAAGCTTTCAAGACCCGGTATGGGCACTTTGGATTTTTGGTGATGTCTTTTGGGCTAACCAATGCCCCGGCAGCTTTCATGGACTTTATGAATCGAGTTTTCAAGCCTTTTCTCGACTCCTTTGTTATAGTGTCCAGTGACGACATTCTTGTATATTCACGAAGTAAAGAGGACCATGCCGCCTATCTCAAGGCAGCTCCGTGGACTCTGTATCAGCAAAAGTTGTATGCGAAGTTTTCGAAGTGTGAATTTTTGCTTGAATCCATCACATTCATGGGTCATTCATCACTTGTGAAGGAATCAAGGTTGATCCTTAGAGGATTGCAGCTGTGAAGAATTAGCCTAGACCTACAACTCCAACAGAGATTCGCAGTTTCTTGGGCTTAACTAGGTCTTACAGGAGGTTTGTGGAGGGGTTCTCTACCCTTGTTCTCCATTGACAAAATTGACACAGAAGGCAGTCAAATTCCAACGGTCAGACGCTTGCGAAAAGATCTTCCAAGAGTTGAAGTCAAGATTGACTACGACTCCGGTATTGACCTTACCGGAGGGTACGGAAGGGTTTGTGGTATATTATGATGCTTCAAGGATCGGAATTGGGAGTGTATTGATGTAACATGTCAAGGTGATGGCATATGCTTTTAGGCAACTCAAGAATTATGAGAAGAACTATCCTACACATGACTTAGAACTTGCGGCGGTGGTGTTTGCACTGAGGATCTGGCGTCATTATTTGTATGGGGTCCATGGAGATATATTCACGGACCATAAGAACCTTCAATATATTTTCAAGCAGAAGGAATTGAATCTGAGGCAAAGGAGATAACTTGAGTTACTCAAGTACTATGACATCGATATTCTATATCATCCGGGGAAGGCTAATGTTGTGGTGAATGCTCATAGCCGGAAATCCATGGGTAGTTTGGCTCACTTGGAGGCACATCAAAGTCCATTGGCCAAGGAAGTTCACGGTTGGCTTGTTTGGAAGTTCGTCTTGCAGACTCTAGCGAAGGAGGGGTGGTTGTGCAAAATAAGAGTGAATCATCACTTGTTGTGGAAGTCAAGGAGAATTGATACGATGATCCGCTGTTGGTGCAGCTGAAGGAGGGGGTTCGTAAACATACGACCATGGCTTTTTCTCTTGGTATGGATGATGATAGACTAAGGTACCAAAGGCGATTATGTGTTCCAAATGTTGATAGTCTCCTAGAAAGAATCATGACCGAGGCTCACAATACTAGGTTTCCGTGCACCCAGGCTCTACTGGTGAAATGATATGAAGAGGAATGTAGCGGACTCCGTGGCAAGATGTCTAAATTGTCAACAAGTGCAGGCCTTACTCCAAAGGGTCGGTGGGTTGGCACAAAACATAGAAATTCCAATGTGAAAGTGGAAGATGATCAATATGGACTTTGTGGTGGGACTACAGCACACGCCTCATAAGTTTGACTCGATTTGGGTGATTTTGGATCGACTGACGAAACCAACAAACTTCTTACCTGTTAAGGCTACCGACATAGAGGAATAGTATGCTTAGTTTTATATCAAGGAAATAATCAGGTTGCATGGCACTTCAGGTTCTATTATCTTAGATCGAGGGGCATATTTCACAGCTAATTTTTGGAAGAAATTTCAGCAAGGCTTGGGTACTCAGGTGAATCTTGGTACAACCTTCCATCCATAGACCAACGAGCAGGCAGAGCGGACTGTTGAGACGCTCGAGGATATGTTGTGCGCTTGTGCTCTTAAATTTAATGGTAGCCGGGATGATCGTTTTCTGCTCATAAAATTTGCCTACAACAACAGTTACCATGCCAGCACTAAGATGACACCATTCGAGGATCTATATAGTTGGAAATGTAGATCTCCCATTGGGTAGTTCGAGGTTGGGGAAGAAGAATTGATAGTCCCAGACCTCGTACACCAGGTTATGGAGAAGGTTAAAATCATTAAGGAACAATTTAAAACTGTTCAGAGCTGCCAGAAGTCATATTCGGACGTGCGTCGCAGGGATTTAGAGAGGATTATTGGGTATTCTTTAATGTTTCCCCGATGAAGGGTATAATGCGGTTTGGGAAGAAGGGAAAATTTAGTACAGGTATGTCGCGCTGTACAAATTTATTCAGAAAGTTGGTTAAGTGGCTTATAGGCTTGAGCTACCACCAGAGATGTCATCGGTGCACCCGATTTTTCATGTATCTATGTTGAAGAAGGTAGTTGGAGACCTGTCACTCATTGTCCCGATTGAGGCTATTAAGGTTAATGAAAAATTGACTTATGAGGAGATTCCGATTTCCATTCTTGATAGGCAAGTCTGAAAGCTGATAAATAAAGACATTTCCTCCGTGTAAGTTCTATGGCGAAATAAACATGTGGAAGAGGCCACCTGGGAGGCTGAGGAAGAGATTAAAAAAAAGTACCCTATTTGTTTGAATAACTAAGTAGTTGTGTTATATGAAAATGTTAAGAACTTAATTTCCATAAATTCTGTTCCACTTGAACAATTTATGTTAAGGATGCTTCTTTTTGTAATATAATGCTTATGACGTTATGGTTGATGTTGTTTTGAAGTTGTGATACATCGTTGTGTTATGGTTATGTTGTTAGGACTAGTTTTTCGGATTATCTGACAGGTGGATAAGCCCAAATACAGGGGATACTCCCCCAAAATTTTTTAAAATGTTGGGAGTTAGTCAAAATTGAAGTAGGTTACATTAGATGCCGATAATGGACTTTGACTCTCATTCGAGGAGGAATGATCCTAAACCGGGAAGGATGTAAGGTCCCGTAAAAACTTTACCAATAACCCACAATTTTGTGGTGCTGAGGTTGGCTAACGTGCTTGAAGTTTGTCGATAATCTTCGCGGTGAGCTTGGACTTTTGGTCGTGCAATGCATTAGGGAGTTGGAAGAAACATTGTTGCAGAACATGGCATTTCCACGGTGAATTATTCGATCGCAGATCCGCCATGTAGTGGAGCAGAAGAAATACCCCTTTTTTGGAGGTCGTTTTGCGGTTGACTATGTGACCCCATAATCATTTAGAGGACTGCACTTCCGTCGCAAATTTGACATGAGAAATTCCGGAGAGTGATTCCGCAGTCCACTTTGCGGCCGTAGACTGGTCTGCAGATAGCAAACCTGTCACCTACCGAATCCGATCATCCTAGCTTTTGGGAGCATTTATGTGGTCCTCATTGCGGTCCGCATATCTCTTTTGCGGTCCAGTTGCGATCGCAGCCCTGGTTCGGAAGCTTAAGTTTGAGGAAATTTTTACCTGACCCTATTTTAATAAATAGACTTTAGGGACCATTTTTGAAGGGAGATTCTGATATTTTAAGAGAGAGGGGAGGAACTAGAGAGGGAAGGAGGAGCTCCAACACCTTCCACTTCATTTCCTTGCTCAAGCCTCGGAGAACTCACATGGAAAGCTTGCAAATTGTCTACTAAAGAGGTAAGGTTCGAGCTATAGCTTTCAATTCGAAACTGGGCTGGGAATAGGTAATGGGGAGTGTGATTCTTGGGAGTGGGAGTGTTCTTTGTGCATGGATGTACCAATAAAGGTGGTGGGGAGGTATTTGGGTGAACTATTGTTGTTGGATTGGTTGTGGGGTGAGGGAAATCTTATATGAGAACCTTATTGTAAATTTTGCACACCTGATGCTTGATGAAATGCCTAGTTGAGTTGAACCCTTGAATCTCTTCCCAATTATGGTTCAATTTTGTTATGTCTCTAATAGATTGAAGTCACTAGGATTTTCAAAATGTTGTGGTATTTTAAGGAAAGCTCAAGCAAGGTATGTTGGCCAAACTTCTCTCATAGTATCGCATCCCATGATGTCCTCGTATATTTCAAGCGCGGTTGGCCCATGTTCTTATTTTCTCATGATCCTGAACATTCCTAATATATTCAGTTATTATAAATAAGCATTATGTTGGAAATTATATGCTCAAACTGTATTTAAATTTCTCTTATCACCTTATGCTCTCCTTTGGGAATGTATTCATGTATGGTTTATGTATCAAAATGTTATGACTTCAATTCATTTTTCAAATGCAAGTTTATTAAGCCTAATTTTGGAAAAAACTCAATGTGCTTAAGACTCCTATTGCTCATATACATATTCAAAGTCTTGATTCCAAATGCTCTTATATTTGATAACCTATGATGATGCTTGAAAGTGGAAGAAGTGAGTATGAGATATAAAATGTGGCCATCATGCCAAGAATGAAAACTACACTTGTGGCCAATAGTGCCCATGAAATGAAAGGATGTGTGAATGATTATGAAATGAGTTTTAGCTCCGTTATATAATAAATGTTGTGGGAGTATAGTTAGGCATCGAGGAAGGGTAGGTTGAAATAATCTAACCCCAAAAGTACACGTGCCGGTGTAGGAGTGATTGAGGGTTAAATCCCCGTATTGGTGTGTTGAGATTACTCCCTTAATGGGATGAGATTGATGTGTTGTGATTGTTCCCCTTAATTCAAATGAGATGATTGCTAGCGAAAATTGATGTCGACCCACATGGCATTATGGTGAGGCGGCTTAGCCGATCGAGTCGAGATCACACACCATGCCACACACATGGTGGTTTTGTGATTAGATGTCTTTGGGTGAGACGGCTTAGCTGATGGGGCCGAGATCGGACTCCATGCTAAAAACATGGTGGTGTATTGGTACTAAAGATCTGCGAACCTAAAAACATTGATAATCAGTTGAATACTTATCTTGCCCTTAACTTGACGCTTCAACATCGTTTGAGGCTCTCATTGATTCCATGCTTCTTTCTCCCTTGCTGTTACTCGTTCATTTAGAGGGTGTTTAGTCTTACATACTAATACTATTCCATATTTACTAACGTTCCTTTTTCCGGGGGCGCTGCACCTTTAATGGATTTAGGTGGTTCTACAGCAAGCTGGATCGATTAGTGATAGCGGTACAACCTCTTCTCAGCTGACTTGGTGAGCCCCACTTCATATTGAGGTCTTTTTGTATAGTGTTTTGAGGTATAACCGGGGTCTTGTTAGCGGCACCATCATATTACTCTTTTGTATCCATTAGAGTTTTCGTAGACATAGTCTGGGTTGTATTTTGATTTGGGTAAGCCAAACTTGAAATGTTGTACTTGTAACACATGTTTCCACTTCTATATCTACGCATGTGTAATGCATTTTGGGAATTTTAAATGAAGTAACAAATGGTACTGAAATTGGTTTTGTTTATGAAATCCCCTCATTGTCTAATGAATGGTATGCATCTTCACTTTATTCATGGGTAAGGTCGGGTAGAAGGCATCAAGTAGGCATGCTTGACTCGGATATCTCGGTTGAGCGCCGGTCACGCTCTCCAAGGTTGAGGCGTGCCAGTCCATGTCTTCCTTAGATTTCCAAGTTGAAACATTCGTGTAGAAGTACTACTTGCTAGAGTTAGTTCATGATCATGTCTCCCAAGATTCATATGCTAAGGCTGCCATGTATAAAGCTCCACTTTAGTCATCTTTGGATCGTGTTTACTTTTAACTTCTGCTTGCTATTCTATGATGTACAGACCTATCACTTGAACTTGTTTTGACAAATCGGGGAAGCGATAATATGTACCTACTCTATGTATGTTGTATGTGCCTGTGGGAATATTGTATGTGATTTTGTAATTCGTTCCTTTATGCGTGCCTTTGGTTTAGAAACCCCTGCTCTTTGTGAGCTATAACATTAATGATTGAGTGCCTAAGTCTGAAGTCGTCCTAGTACATAGTTTGTCATTTGTACATTTTTATGGCTAGTTTGTTATTGAATAATGGGTAAGCAAGCCAGTCGTTCTATTGTTTAGTTTTTGAATATTGGGTCTGTTTTGATGTTGGGATAGAAGTGTGATGATAATGCCTGGAGTATGGGCTTGCTCGAGATCTAAGCCTATTTGAAGGCCCAGAAGCAGCGCTGGGTTATGTGATATTATGTTGGGCTTGTAATTGTTCTATTTGGGCTTGTAATTATTCCATTTGGGTCTGCAATAATCTGTAATAATGAATAATGGGGAAATTAGTGAAAGTGGGGGCTAGGGTACTTTAATGCTTACATAAATGAGTAGAAAACATGCCTATAGGGTCTAAATGTCTTATTTGTTTACTCGCCATGCCATATCTTTGAGAACTATATGTGTATATACAGCATGCCTATAAGTCTTTAATCTTGCATATTCACTTAGAAAACATGATTAGGGCCTTAATTAATTCTAGTATCAATCTTATCAACAAGACTCACACTATTTAGAAAATATGCCTATAAGATTCAAATCAAAATTTGTTTGCTACTTGCTTAGCCTGTTTTACTTCTATGGATAGCATGCCTATAGGATCCCGCTTGAGTAATTGATAATTTTACATTAATAACTCTTTCTCAATAGTATGGCTCGCCTAGAAAACATGGCTTTAGGATCAATAAAACAAAGTTGCATTTTAAACAGCTTCATTGCCCAAATTTGACCATCTAGAAATCATGCCTATAGGACTCTATGTTGACTGCTGAAACTGATTAATTGTGTTTCCTCGCTTAGAAACCATGGAAATAGGGTTAAGATACAATAAAAATTGACATTACTCAACTACTTGGTCTTAAGACTTCTAAGTTTAATCGTGTAGAAATCAAGCCTATAGGATTTAAACAACACATCATGCTCGAATTCCAGATCTTCCTACTTATAACTGTCTGTCCACCTAGTTATTTTGTCTTTAGCATAGTTAACTTGAATAGCGATTGCTCGTTTACTTGATCATGCCAACGTAGTTTGAATGTGCGCATATGAGTTTATGGGAGGAGGTAACCTTGAGCCTCTTGTTCTACTTGCATCATATGTGGAGTCCTACTTGTTTTGGTGTGATGCCTAGTTTTATCATTTTTGAGCAGCCTAGATGGAGTCTTGAACCACCCACATACTGGTCCAAAGTCTCCTGGACAATAGGCAAGGGACAGGTAGGCACACATAGGATGCCACTTGGAATTGAACTAGTCCGCTTTAGGTAAGCAACTTCAAGATAGTAATCGGGTAGCAGGAGATGATAGTATGTGCTTGCTGAATAATATGAGAAACCATTGTACTTTAAGGGGTTGTGAAGTATTATTTATGTTGCACGGGGTGATCCTTTAGGCTAAAAAAAATTAGGACCTCCATGTGTAATTATTTCTTGTATACTCACCTGTTGAAGCCTAGACTTGACTAAAATGTATCTTGTAATTCTCAAAGAGTTGTACCAATTAGTATTAATGAACAAGTTATTTCCTCCCACAGTATACCATTTCTCTTAATCTATTGGTTCATCTTATTTTGCATAGTTGATCAATTACTTGGACTCTCGCCTTTCGGCATGATCCCATAAAATTTGGTACGGAACACCAGTTGTGGACCTTGAAGAGTGCCTAACCCCTTCTCTCTGAGGTAATTTGAGCCCTTACCCGATCTTTGGTGAGACAGACTAGATAAAATAGAGTTATTTTCAAATAGGTGCCCTAACACACCCCAATATCATTAGGTGGCGAATCTTCTCTTTTAATAGTCATTTAAAAGAGTTGTCACATGTCGAAATCCGCGCTTTCGCGAGAAAACGGGGCACGACAACATGGCGCTTTGCTGGGGATATACGTAGGCTCTTACCATAAAGAATTTTTTCTTGTGTTGATTATTGAATTATTTGACTTCTTTTATGTACCTCCATCTTCTCACCCCTTTATTTGCTCAACTTTGCTACATCATCAACCTCCTTTGCCCATGTCCCTTATTTGCTTCATCTAATGATGTTTTCCGAATTTTTGTGAACTATGCAAACTTTTTTCTTTGTCTTTTCTTTTCTCTTTCTCTCTTGTTTACTTAATCGCATTATTTAATACTACCTTTTGCGTATTTTCACCATGTATATTACTTGAGCACATGTTATCACTTTTGCATAAGCATGTTTTTGACACCATGTTCTACTGGTGCCTAATTATCAGTATAGCGGCGGTTGGTGAGTGTCCGCGCTTTCCGTGAATACCCCTTGTCAAATCGGAAAGGTTTATTAGCGGTAGACTAGTCGATTAGTGGTGCAATCGACGGTCCCCTGTCTTTTCCTCTCAAGTAGTCCACTTGAGAGTATCAGTCTAGACCCTTCTAGAAAACCTACTCCAATTGACATATGCATGCATCATGCTAAACCTAGGATGGTCCAAAGGGATCTCTACAATCCCGAGGGACACATCCATGCAATGTGCATCATTTGGAGAAATGTGCCAGCGTGTTGACTGTTATTGCATAATTAATCAAATCAGGAAGGGGAAGGGCAAACTCTTTTGTTTGATGCAGAAGGCATGAAATTCCCGGGTTCGACATAGTCTATAACATTCCACCTCTGTTTATTGATTGGTGGAACGACCTCACACCGAGTGACAGGATTCATGTAAGAAGGATACTAGGTAGTTTACCATCCTTGATGGACATCTGGCCAAGCAAAGAACAAATTGAGGCAGCCACTATGTTTGGGGATGAAAAGAAGGTCGTCTTTCAGTTCGGAAATATGGAGATGACTTCTCTTTTGCAAGAAATTGGGAATTTTTCAAAATGTCCATGGGATAGTCCGGGTCTGTTAGTGCCAGAAAATTATACCCCATGTGGTTTTTTGAAAATTATTAGGGTTCAAGAAGAATGATGAGTTCGATTGCTTGAAGAAGTCCTACATTCCCTTTGAATTTCTCTATGGACGGTAAAGACATATCAAATCATATAGATCAAATCATGAGGAATTTGCTATCACCTCCGTTGGATGGGTTCATTGTCGAGTTTATGTTTTCATACTTTGCTTTCTGGGTTTGCTGATTTTCCCAATGCAAGGAAGAAAAATGAACACTCATTTAGCCATGGTCGCCAGGACCATGATGGAAGGAACCAAGGGACAAAACTACACTATCGTTCCTATGATACTAGCTGACATGTATCGAGCCTTGGATCGATGCAAGCATGGGGCTGGATATTTTGAAGGGTGCAATCTTCTGCTACGGGTTTGGTTGTTAGAACAACTCCAAAGAGGAGACTTCCGTCAAGAGTTCCTGCGTAGGCCATTGAATGAACGTATTTCCAGCCATAATCCAAAGAAGATGACATTCGCTCTTGATAGATTTGCAAAACCAGCAAATGCTGAAGGATGGGTACGCCTCTTCAGCAATCTGACTAACAAATAGGTACACTGGATGTTCGAATGGTTTCCCAGCAAGGAATTCATAATTCGGTCCAAGGGGGCCACCCATTTCGTGTTGATTGTGTTACAAAGCATTTACCCTTATGCTCCAATAAGGGTAATGAGGCAAGCTGGAAGGAAGCAGGTTATACCCTAGGTATCCAACATGACTCAGTATCAGGCATACTTCAAAGGGGACGTAATTCCTTTCAAGTTCGAGGCTCAGCACATGTGGAATCAAAAGATCATTGTAGATGGAGAGACCATCGAGCCTGACAGGTATCCTGCTGGGTATCTGTATTACTACCTTTCATGGTTAGAAGATGACATAACCGGGGATGTCAAACCGAGAATCAACCTGAAAGGAAGAATCATAGATGAAGATGCCGAGACTCAGGTAAAATACAAAAGGCCATGCAAGAGGAAATCTGAGGCCAAACACCTAGAACAGAGACATACATGAAGCAATAAAGGAATGGCAGGAGATCACGAATAAGTCAACCGAAAGGTTGGAGTACTTAGAGCAAGGATTGATGGAGTTGGAAGGAAAGATGAGAAAAAAGCCTCTAGGACTGCCATGGTATGGGCAATGAATGAGGGAGGAAAGCTGGCAATGGCTTACTTGCTTCTAGACATGCGCGACCTTGGGAATGTGATCAATGCAGCCAAGAAGGCAAGGCATGGAGAAGGTCCATCTGGAAACAAGTAGTACGAAGAACTTTCTTTTATCATTTTATAGTTAGTTTTCATTTAGATTCGATGTAATTCCATTAGTAACTCTATATTATTTCGATTTAGTAATAGATTGTTTTGGTTTATTTTTTGCATTAATGGGATGAAGCCACATTGGCACATAATTTCTCCATGTGTTTTCGTCTCTAAGGCCTACCTCGGGCACAACAAGGTCCCAAAAATTAGGACGCGAACCATTGCATGCCTCATGCTCTATCTGCTTGAATACTGCAATATTCTTTTATTTCGTCTTACTAACTTTGCTACCTTTTGTCTTTTTTTCTTTTGATTATTCCCATTTCGAAAGGTTGCTTCGTGCATTTTGGCAATGACAGCAAATCACACTACATCTAGAGGTACTCCACCTCCTCTCCCTCCTCCTAATGACATCAAGAGCAAGGAGAATGAAAATATGGACAATTTGAGTGGCAACAAGAAAGACAATGCTCCTACGATAGAGAAAATGGAGACTTCATATGAAAGAAGTACACTGAAGCAGAATGAACTGGTTCTATGATTAGAACAGAAGATTTTGCAATAATAAGGCGATCTCGAGCAGGTCCGAAACCTCGCCAACCTCTCCCTGACCTTAAACATCCCCGACATTAATCACCAGAATACCACCACTCAAAAAAAGATACAACCCCAAAACCCACATCCTCAAAATCCACAAGCCCAAGCTGTACAAAATCACCCTACGACACAACTATACCACAATCCTACACCCCCACAAAACCTAAAACCTCCATCATTACAAGCTCCTCAACAACACCACAATAGTACGACCCAATATCCACAAACCGCCACCTAAGCCACTTTAAAATATACCACAACATACCCACGATCCACCCCAAGCATCCATGATCATCCATACATTCAAGTCCTTATAACCCACTAAAGCAACCCCATATACGTAGAAACCATACCATACACCCCACAACAAACACTATACATGATCGAACCTACCGAGAAGGACCTGCTCATCAGGAACATGGCTGAAGAGTTACAGAAGTTATTTGGAAGGGTCCAGAGTGTCGAGGGAGGTTAAGGCATCGAAGGTTTAAATTATGAAGACTTGTTTATCCAACCAGACGTGGAGCTTCCTGAAGGTTACAAACCCCCAAAATTTGAAATGTCTGATGGTACCGGTGATCCCAAGATGCATTTGAAGACTAATTGTGATAAGCTCGTGGGCAGGCAAGAACGAGCAAATTCGCATGAACCTGTTCATGTGAAGTGTCACTGGGGATGCTTTATCTTGGTACATCAGTCAAAACCCAAAGAAATGGCCTAATTGGGCATTTATCGCATCCGACTTTATGGAAAGATTTGGTGTTATAACCCATATTTGTACGTGTTAGATTACACCGTAAGATAGTCTACCTTGGTTCGAGAAGAGAATTACCTTTGAGACAATAAGAGTTTAGTCCTATTGGTCCTAAACGATGCAAAGGTGTATAAGGGCGGTTAACAAGTATTAGAGGATAAACGAGTTAAGGATGTTGTAACTCGCATTTTTGGGAAAATCGAGAGGTGTTTAACATTACCAAGATGTCGTGTTTTAAGGTATTTGAATGATATGATATCCGTTTCATAAGTCTTGAAGTCAAACGAGTTATGAAACAAAAGTCGACAAAAGTTGTCGCAACTTAGGTTCACAATTTTACTTAAATGTTAGGTCAAATGTTTCTGCGATTTTCTCCCAATTTACAAGAAGTTATGGGGTTATCTACCTACCAAATTAAAGGTCTATGAGTCTAGTTTCCAATGCTTCAAACCGTTTATCAATACAATCTCGGAGTATTGAGATAACTGCATTTCCGTAGAACTGCGCAAGCTGGTAGGTGACAAGTAGGTGCATCACCTACTTGCCAAAATTTAGGGCTAAAAGTTAAAAGCCGCAAGTCGGTTAAGAGAGGGATTTTAATAGCTTTTAAAGCCTTATAATTCATTATCATTTCACAGCTTCAAAACCTAAAAGAACCCCTGCAACCCCTCCCCAAAATAACACCACACAAACCCTAATCGATTTTCCCCTCTTTCAAGTTCTAGTTGAAGGTAAACCCTAGAGTTGAGGAACCAAAGCAAGGGCTGAGTTATATAATAAGCAAGGTGAGTTTACTGCTCTATTTTATACATGTTTTCTACTGATTAAGTCTTGGTAAGTCGTTCTATGTGTGTAAGAACTCACGGGACGGTGATCGGAAGCCGTGAGTTCAAGTTATTCACTTGTAGCGGACTGTTTTGTGGACTGTTTTGTGTTGCTGTAAAGCTGCGTGTTTCACTACTTATCTGTGGAGTTTTGGAGGAGGAAGGGTGTGGAGAAACACCATATATGTTTAGGGTTGTGGCCTGATTAGTTGTTCATACCATTTCCGGATCGTTTGACACGACTATAGTGGCCATTGTACGTATGAAGTGATTGGTTTGTGTGTGGACTGTTTTGGGAGGTTCAATATGATTCTTATTGATGTTGTTTGGCTGTTTGGTGGCTGTTTTGACTTGTGTGAAGTCATATATATAGGGGAGGTGCTGTCCGTTTTATTGCAAAATAGGTTACAGTCGATACATAATAGTTACGACGCCTGAACGATAACGCTAGTGTCCTTTCTCTTATTGTAGACTAAGAAGTCGTGGAAGTTTCATAATTTGAGATTGCAAAGTATTACAAGGTATGTGAGACTATCCTTTTCCTTCTTTTGCACGACTCTGACTGTACACAATGCAATGAACGAACCCCAAAGATACTCTA
>MCJB01004058.1:205354-245537 GCA_002018475.1 Nicotiana obtusifolia
AGTTGGGTATGATGATGAGGAGGCCCACAGAGGCATATGTATGAGATGATGATGGCCCACAGAGGCGTATATATTTATATGATGATTTTCAAAAGGATATAAATATATGTATATGCATATGCATGTCAAGCATAACATGGTTAGTCGCCCTCGGAGGCATTCATATGGTACAGGTTGTATGTCTCTTACCCTGATGCTTATTATTGTTCTTACATTATGTTTCCTGTTTTACATACTCAGTACATTATCCGTACTGACGTCCTTTATTTGTGGACGCTGCATGTCGTGCTGCAGGTCCGGACTGACAGATAGACGAGGCTCCCCCACTACAGTAGGTTGTCCAGTTCAGCGGATATTGGCGAGATCCATCCTTCGGACTTGCCACAGTCTTGGTATGCATTTTGTTGTATGCATTATGGGCACGTCGGGGCCCTGTTCCGACGTAGGTTGCATTATGTACGTTTTTGTAGAGGCTCATAGACAAGTGTCAATTTATGCATAGACAAGTAATGGGTTGGCTTATGTACAGTTGAATTGCCTTGTCGGCAAACATATATGTTTTATTTTATGGTTTTGCATTGTAGCCTTATGGGCCATATTATGTGTATAAGTATGTTCGTATCATGGCATGACGTCTCGGTTCATTATAATTATTGTTCGAGATTATATGCATATGACAAGCCTTATAGATAATAAGGAAAGTTAGATGAAGGGTACGCCGGCGCCCGTTGAGTAGGGTCCGGTGCCGGTCGCGATCCTCCGGCTTGGGTCGTGACATTCGGGTTCAACACGGAGAATGCACCGGATGTTTTATAAATCCAAAATCTCAAGAAAGAACCCACAAAGACCTTCTGTGAGTATGCCACCCGCCGGAGATCAGAAGATGCTATGGTGAGATCACCGCTGGAGGATGAACAAATGAATAAGTTCTTCGTTCGAGCTTAGGACCCACAGTACTATAAAAGGATAATGGTCATAGAGAATCACAAGTTCTCCAACATTATCAAGTTGGGGATTGAATTGAAGAAGGTACCAAGAGTGGTATGGTTACCAACTTTGAAGCTCTATAGGCCACTAATAATGCTTTGTAGTCTGGAGGTATTTGTAAGAAGAAATAAGTGGGTGCCGTGATGGTAGTTCAAGGGCCAAAGTCTCCCCTCACCTATCAAACACCTCCACCAACATATCATCCCTCAGCCCCAAAATACAATTATCTTGCTACCACCTACCATACCTACAATACTAAGCCAACTTACTATAACTCATCCCCGCCTGTTAGTTAGAACTATCAAAAAACCATGACCAAATTTTGACTGCATAGCTCCTAGACAATACACCCCTATTGTCGAACCCATAGCCCAATTATACGAAAGACTGAAGGACCGTAGTTATGTCACTTCCATTCCTACAACCGCAATTGAAAATCCTTCTCAGTGGGTCAATCCCAACAAAATTTGCACTTATCACTCAGACATGAAGGGACACACCATTGAGGAATGTCGTATGTTGAATGACAAGATCCAGACATTAATTGAAACTAAGGTGATATAGACAAAGGAATCGTGTCTAATGTCCGCAACAACCCTCTTCCCGACCACATGGGTGAGGGAGGAAACATAATTGAGACAAGTGAATAATAGGAACAAGAAGGATCCGTCGGTCTTATTTGAGAAGGAGACACTGCTATAACATCCCCTGTCACACTCTCACCGATTGTGGTGCAACCTAAGGCACCGTTCGAGGTTAAAGTGGCTACATCTAGGCTAGCGTTCACCGTGGTATTAGCTTCATCACCATCCTACCAATCTGACATTGTTCCATGGGAATATGTGGTAGAGGCACGAAATAAAGGGAAATCCAAGATGGAAGAAGCAGGTGCTGCCCAAGGAATGAATAGAACAGGAAGGGCCGACACGCAGGAAAATCTCACTCAGGGAGGAACAAGTAAGGAGATCGCGCCAAAACCACGTGTTGTGGAAACAAGTACTGATGATATTTGAAGAAAGTTCCAAGCAAAGGAGTATTTTGTTGTTGATCACCTAAATAAAACTCCTGCTCAAATATTCATCTTGTCATTGTTGCAAAACACAAAAGCACACAAGAACGCCTTGATGAAGGTGTTAAGCGAAGCCCTATGTACTTGTTGGCATCAATAGTGGAGAGATGGAAAATATGGTGGGATAGCTGCTGGAGACACACAAGATCACCTTCCACGAAGATGAGTTGCCACAGTAAGGTTTGAGTCATAACAAAGCATTGCACATCATCATGCAATATGAAAACAAATTCATTGCTCAAGTCTTGATTGATGGGGGTTCGAGTCTGACCATATTCCCTTTGACTACCTGAATAGATTGGGCGTAGGTATACCAGAGATACGGTTAGAAAGCATGAACATGAAAGCGTTCGATTGGTCCCAAAGAGATACAATTAGAGAAATTCACTTGGGTTTAAAGATAGGCCCAACCATGTTCGATGTTGATTTCCAGGTGTTAGATATCTCTGCCACCTACAACCCACTGTTGGGACGATCATGGATACACATGGCTGGGGCAATTGCTTCTACTTTGCATCAGGCCGTGAAGTTCAAGTGGAATCATCATGAGGTAGTTATTCATGGAGACGAAAACAATCATATTTATACTAACTATACTGTACTAGCAGTTGGAAACAGAAGGAAGTTGGGAAGAGAAATGTTTTACTATATCGAGCGGATAAATATAGTCGATAGAGGACGATAGTGGAGCAACAAGGTGCAAGCATTCTCCTTTGGTTGGGGTAGGAGCCGGGCAAAGGTCTTAGCCCTATGCTTAAGGGATAATAGAACCAATATGACCAAGTATGAAGGGTACAACCTTTGGTCTTAGGTACGAATACACTGTGCAAGAATATGAAGATTGCTCACCGCCATGGCATAACTTCTATTATCCGTTGCCTAAACCTATACCACCATTGCAATAGACATTCCGCAAGGCCGATATGATTTGGGGTTCCGAAGAAGAGATCCTAGCTGGCATGAGGATCCTATTTTTGAATGAGGAAGATATGGATTACAATGTGATCTTGGGGGGGGGAGGAGGAAGGACGAACCATCCAAATAGTAAGAGATTGAGTTGTTCTCATAAATTGGACCGCTGCTGCATCCCGGGCTCGTTGAGCACTTGGGTAGCTTTGGCAAAACTAGCATGATTTCCTTTTAAAATTATTTTCTGGCATTTAAGAAATTTGAGTATTTTGTATTCAATAAATACTCAAGATATCGAGTCGTGTTCGTCTGACAGTTTTAAGTTTTTAAATAATGCACCATTTTGTTTCATTTATTTATATTATTATCTCTTTGCATACTTTTCAGGATAACATTTTCCTATCTTGTTGAATCTAAAATTGTGACATGTAATGGGACAATACAACATGATGATAGTGATTCAAAAGAATAAGAAAACGATGTAATACTCGAGGAAATTGTCAGGGTAGTAGAGGATTTTGAGAACAAACCAAAGTCTAATATGGAAGAAACTGAGGCAGTTAACTTACGGAATTATGAAATAGTCAAAGAAACTAGCATTAGCATTTATTTATTAGCGTCAGACAGAGAAGAGTATATCAAATTTCTGAAGGAATATGAGGACATCTTTGCATGGTCCTATGATGACATGACGGGGTTGAGCACATCCATAATAACCCACAAGCTACCTACCAACCCCATGTGCCCCGGTAAAGCAGAAAGTTCAAGCCAGACATGAGTTTGATGATAAAAGAGGAAGTTACCAAGCAAATCAAAGCCAAGGTCCTTCGGGTGGTCAAATATCCAACATGGTTAGCCAATATCGTACCCGTACCAAAGAAAGGTTGGAAGGTCAAGGTGTGCATTGACTACAGAGATCTGAATAGATCTAGTCCCAAGGACGATTTTCCATTGCCCAACATACACATATTGATCGATAACTGCGCCAAGCATGAACTCTAATTCTTTGTTGATTGGACCCCCCATCTATGGTTACTACTTGTACAAATGTTTATTTTAACTTAGATTGAACTAGGATGTATTTTGTAATTCTCAAAATATTGTACCAACCATTTAGTGGACAAGCTACTTCTTCATATGTGCAATTTCCTTTATCACTTGTTTCATCCTATAATTTGAATAGTTATTTAGATTCCCTACTCTTTTTTAATCGACATGATCACATAGGGTTAATATAATTAGATAATTCACATCGTGTAAAATTTAGCTGGGAAACACAGTTGTGGACTTCGAAGAGTGCCTAACCCCTTCTCTTTGAGGTAATTTGATCCCTTGCCCGATCTTTGCTGACGCTGACTAGTTTAAATCATAGTTATTCGCAAATAAGTGCCCTAACGCACCTCAAAATCGTTAGGTGGTGACTCTTCTTGTGGAACATGCTGACTTTTTCCCTTTATTTTTTATTTTCCCTTTCTCTCTTATTTATTTTACGCATTGTTTAATACTACTTATATGTGCTTTCATCATGCAAATTACTTGATTACATGTTATCACTTTCTCATAAAGTATCCTTTAACATCATAATCCACTCGTGCATGTTATCACTATGACGATTCTTGATGAGTGTCCGCGCTTTGCGTAAAACCCCTTGTCAAATCGGAAAGGCTTATTAGTGGTAGACTAGTCGATCAGAGGTGTAGTCGAAGGTCCCGTGCCTTTCCCTCTCACATAGTCCTCTTGAGAGTATCAGTATAGACCCTTCTAGAAACCCACTCTAATATACAATGTGCATGCATCATGTTAAAAACTAGGATGGATTAGACGCCCATGACACATTAATCTGTTTAGATATGCCTTGTCCAAAGTCCAAGGGGATCTCCATAATCCCGAGGGACACATTCATGCTATGTGCATTTCCTGGAGAAATGTGCCAACATGTTGACCGTTATTACATAAGTAATCAAATCTGGAGGGGAAAGTGCTAAATATTTTATTTAATGCATAAAATGAGGCATGAAATTCCAAGGTTTGTATGGTCCTAAACATCCCACCTTTGCTGATTGACTAGTGGAATTACCTCGCACCATGTGACAGAAAACCACATAAGAAAGGTATTAGGTAATTTGCCATCCTTATTGAACATCCGACAAAACAAGGAAACAATTGAGGCAGCCGCTATGTTTTTGGAAGAAAAGAGAGTCGTCTTTCGATTCGACAATGTAGAGATGACTCCTCTTTTAGAAGAAATTGGAGGCTTCGCCAAATTTCCATTGGATAGTTCGGGTCTGTTGGTGATAGAAAATCATACCCCATGCTATTTCCTGAAAATGGTTGGGTGTTGCTCCCAAACGCACACGCAAGTATACGCGGTCGACAAGTAATATAGGATTATGAGTCCAGGTTGTCGTACCCACAGGGACTTAACTTAACTACTTTCTAACGAACTAATATTGTTATTTAAACAAGCAAGAATCGAGTTTAATAGATGGGTTGTTCTAGATTATTATTCTAATTTATATCTAAGAATTAAAAGGAGCAAAGTACGTGTTTAGTAATCAATAAAATAAATATTCCAGGGTTGTGACTATTTTTCCAATCCTATTGTGTTCTAATTGATTTCCTGTTCATGTAATTCATGTATGGTTGCTAATTGATCGATAAATATACTCATAGCCTTCTTCCGAAGTACTATTCGCCTATTGTTACCAAGATTAACACCTATATTCCTATGGAATTAATCTAGCAAGAATGCAATAAAAATACGATATTCAATTAAGCATGGTGATTAAGTATATTCTCTATCCTAACCACGAATCCGCCCCCTTAAAAGGTTAAGAACATGCTTTCTTCAATTCTTTTTCTAATCTAAACATAGTTTTCCCAAACATAGTATAGATAATTGATAGAACTTAGTTGATGGCCAAAACAATTAAGCAGTTAGGTATAGAATTGAAGAAACAATCATATGAACATGAATTATAAAAACGAAATCGTCAAGTTCGAAACACAATATTCATGGCTAATCACAACCCCAGAACAAGGGGTGATTAGCCACTCATGTTTATCAGAATCAAAAGATGTAGTATTGAAAAACTAATAAAAATACTAGACAGAGTTGATGAACTGAAGATCGATTGCGTTGTTGATGTTCCTTAGCGTTCTTAGACTTCAAAATCATGTTCTCCCTCTCCAAGATGGGTTTGGGGGTGTTTATATAGGAGTTGGGAAGGTTTGGGGTTGAATTAGGGGTCTCCTAGACAGATTAGGACAACCTCCCGCAGTCGGCGCCCTGGCTGGCGCCAGGCGCGCTCCAGGGCGCTGCGTCCAGTAAGTTTTCCATCCTCACTGCCTCCAGCACCACAGGTGGCGCCAGGCGCTGCCTGTGGCGCCCAGTCCCTCTTGGTCTATTTTCTTCTCGTTTTGGCTCGTTTCTTCCCTGTTTTTGCCCCCGATTGCTCCCAACTCATTCCTGCACATAAAAACACATTACATTAACATGAATCGACGCAATTAGCATCCCAAATTCATAAAATAAGAGCTAAATATGAGTTGATTTACATAGAATTTTATATCTTTTCTACCAATCATTAACACCCCACACTTAGACTCTTGCTCGCCCTCGAGCATTGGGATTATATACAACCTTCCCACTACCAACTCTTAATATTATCGCGAAACATTCAACTTTTTAAACAACCCATACTCTTGAACACAATCAATACTAGCAAATAAGTATGAACACATGACTAATCCATACAATTCCCGTAAAGTTCACTTAGGCATAATAATTCAATAACATTCAACAACCTAATTGTCACCACCTAACCTCGAAAGTCGACTTGCCACATTAAGCTATTTCAATGCATATACTTGCCTAACAAGACAATTTATACATTACCAGTCGTTCATGAAATCATGTGCCCTCACCAATATCTGAAGAGTGAACATATATGAATGAAATCACACAAAATTTGCACAACATACTCTCACTCTCACAAAGAACTCATATGCTTCTCATAAAGTACCATAAGCTTGCCCGTAGTGTAGATTTCCACTAATTGAGTCAGTCAAATCTAAGATCAACTAGGACTTTTTAAGGTTGTAATGTAAGCTAGGGGACGGGTAGGATATTTTTGGTACTAGTGGCTAGTCCTCCTAAGCACTTAATACACTACACTCAACATTTAAACACTTCTTTTTCCTTCAATTGTTAAACTTGTCTCACATACATAGCCTTTCTTTTCACTCACTTAGCATACAACAATAGGAGGTGATTTTTTTCTTCATATCTTTTTCACTAACAATTTTCTCTTTTTCATCATCATTTTTCTTTCTTCTTTTTTTTTTTACCCCCCATACACATTTTTCATCAGCTAGTGATTTCACAGTTTAGCTTCAAATAACCAACAAGTCTTTTCACAGTTCCATTCAAAATCAAGACAATCCCTCTAACACTGCCCTTACTTCTTTTAGCGACTAAGTGCTTTCGGAGGTAAAGGTTCAAATAAGGCTTATTTTAAGGACAAAATAAGGGAATAGCTTGTAATGTAGGTACCAAAGAAAAAGGCCAATAGGCTAAAAGGGGCTAGCAATGGACAAATTTATATTCGATGTGACAAGCACATCCATAATTAAACAAGAAAGTGCCTATATCATTTCTTAGATTATCCCAACTTACAATTTCGCTTTAATTAACACACGGGGTAAGTTCTAGACTATATAAGACAGCATAGAGAATCAAAAACCTCACTCACACAATGCACATGACTCAATCACGACGGTTCTGTTCAAATTTCAAGTTAAGAAAGCATATATAATTGAAACAATTGAGCAGTAAATACACTATATGATATGCAAGTCAACAATTGAGAAGAGGTGTCACAAATTGGGTGGATTTTCTTTAGACTTATAACTTAACTAACGGGAAGTGGATCATGTGTCATAACCTATTGTACTAGCATAAACCATGTCAAGAAGTATTGCAATATATCCCAGTTCTTCCTAAAATTAGTCGTAAAAGAAAAATTAAAATTGCCCGGTTCGAGCTACATCCTTGGAAAAGAACCAGTGCCCTAAGAAAAATCAAGGAATAATACCTAAAAATAAAATAAAATCTTTTTGTTATTTTTGATCCAAATTTTATCCCTCAAGAAAACGATCCATCATCGGGAAAAATCTGAAAATTTTTAAAAAATTATCAGTTTATACATTAAAAATTAATTTATACACTAAAGAATAATAACAATACTACTATTAAAAAGACCAAAATAAAACTAAATCATCCATGATATACATTCACAATAATCACAACACAGATATTTCCCCACCCCACACTTAAATAATGCATCGCCCTCGATGCATGCAAACATGTAAAACAAAGCAGGGCGAGAAGAAAACTCCCTGTTTGTGCTTTCTTCAGGTTATCGGCGAGATGGTGGAGGAGGTTCCTACGCTTGTACCTTTTCTAATGTTGTCACGGGCCATATTATCCTGCAACACAAGCAAACAGGAATGTGAGCAATCTTCAAAACATATGCCATAGGTTGGCATTCTCGTTGTTACATGACCCCACACTTAAAATCGTGGCATATTCTGCCTGCAGCGCCCCAGGCAGCGCCGGGCGTTGGCCAGGGCGCTGCTGGCCGAAACTTCCCTTTTTTTTTTCATTTTTTTATATGTCACTAATATGTATTACAACATTACATCTAATAATTGTATACAACACTTGTATTCCCCTATCTAATTTAAAAGACTAAAACAAGAAGTTAAACTACAAAAAAAAAATGATAAAAATTGGATTGCCTCCCAATAAGCGCCTGATTTAACGTCGCGGCACGACTCAGATTCGTGCTCTCAATCTAGCTTGATTTCTAGCCTCCGAGCTTCTTCAACAGATGGCCTGAGACGGGTCAGAGTTACAGGCCTTTCCCATTCTTCTGCTTTTCTGAGCCCCGAGACATAATTGCCGGAAATATCTGGTACTTTCTTAATTTTTTTTGTCAGACACTTTTCCACCTCCCCAAGTAATCCTCGTTCAATAGGATCAACCGGAATCATGTATGGCACTAGTGATGTGGAAGTATTCTCCACCACCGAGATCATTGCTAATTCCTCATAATGGGAAGGCAACCGAACTACTTTATAAACCTTGAATACTTCTTCTTGGTTACCCACTCTCATCGTCATTTTACCTTCACAGACATCGATAATGGCGCGGCCAGTGTCTCGGAATGGACGTCCCAAAATAAATGGGACGTCCTGATCTGGCTCGTAATCTAGGATGATGAAGTCAGCCGAAAATATGAATGAGCCAACTTGGACTAGAACGTCCTCAATTACTCCCTCCGGATGAGCGAGAGAGCGATCTGCTAGCTGTAAGGTAATTGTTGTTGGGCGTGGCTCACCCAACCCCAACTGTTTGAACACTGAAAGTGGCATCAAATTTATACTTGCTCCGAGGTCGCATAATGCTCTTCGCACAGCATGTTTCCCAATTGAAATCTGAATAGTGAAGCTGCCCGGATCCTTTAATTTTTGTGGTAGCTTGCCTTGAATTCTAGAACTGCACTCTTCAGTAAGTGCCACCATTTCAAATTCAGTCAATCTCCTTTTATTGGCCACAATATCCTTGATATACTTTGCGTTTTTAGGCACCTCTTGCAAAATATCCACCAATGGAATGTTGATTTGTACCTGTTTAAGAATCTCAAGGAACTTTTTGTAGGCCTCATTGTCTCTCAACTTCTGTAACCTTTGGGGAAAGGGAGGTGGGGGCCTTGCAACCAATTGTGGGGGTTGCTTAGCTCCTGCCTCTTCAACTGATTTCTCAACCTCTTTGGCCTTCTCTGCTGTTACTTCGATGGTGATTGGTTTTTCATTGAAGGTCACCTGCTTCTTCTTTTTCGATTCTACCTCTTCTAACTGTCTACCGTTCCTCAATGATACTGCATTCAGTGCTGCCCGTGGGTTAGCTTCAGTGTCGCTGGGTATTGCTCCAGCTGGTCGAGTATTTTGAGCCCCGACCAGTTATCCCAACTGATGCTCCAGATTCCTCACTGTTGTGGTGAGGATTTGATATTCAGTTCTTAATTGCTTGTTCTCCTGCACCAACTACTTTAACAACTCATTCGTATTATCATCTGATTATGGAGGTTGCCTTTGTGGTTGGTTATAATTCCCCTGCGGTCTGCCTGTATTCTTCTGCTGCTGATGGCCACCCCATGAAAAGTTGGGATGATTCCTCCAATTTGGATTGTAGGAATTCCCATATTGTGTATTCTGATTTACTGGTCCCCTGTTCTGTTGTCCCAGATAATATATGGATTCCGGATTGGTGGGGCACATATCACTTGTGTGGTTGTCACCACACATCTCACAGCATAATGACATTTGTTGGACCTGCTGTCTTGGTTAAACCTGCTGCATCGTCATTCGGTTCATCTGATTGGCCAGTTTAGCCATCTCTGCTCTCATAGCTGCAAGGTCATCCAATTCTATCAACCCAGCTCCCTTCTATTTAATGGCTCTGCGCGAGTCACCATCACCTTGCCAATTATGATCATTGGCCGTGAAATTGTTCAATAGAAGTTGAATTTCACTGTATGGCTTAGCCATGCAACTGCCCCCGCAAGCCGAGTAAGGTTCATTTTCGAAGCTTCATCTAGCCCATCAACGAACGTGTGCCCCAGTACATCATCTGTCTGGCAATGGTGTGGACAGTCCCTAAGCAGCTTCTTATACCTTTCCCATGCCTGTCGAAGGGTCTCTCCTTCCCGTTGTTCAAATCCCAAAATCTGGCTTCTCAGTGACTTGGTCTTCTTGGTTGGAAAGAATTTGATCAGAAATTTTCTAGCCAAGTCATCCCATGTGTAAATACTGTTGGTAGGTTCCTTTTGCTTCCCCCAATAGAGAAAAGGGAAACAACGTCAACCTCACATAATCTTTAGACACATTTGGATAATTGTAAGTGTCCGTTATTTCCAAAAAGTTCTGAATGTGTCTTTGTTGGTCTTCGTGCGACAGTCCCACATACTGCCCTGTAGACTGGATTAGCTGCACCATGTATTGCTTCAACTCAAAGTGCCCTGTGATTTCAGGCTTGACAATCGCCTGAGTCATATTGGCAAGATTTGGTCTTGCAGCTTCAATTACTGCTCTCTCTGCGTTCCCTGCCATTTCAATTGGCTGAGGTTGAACAACAATGTCCAACTCTCTGTTAATTCTGGTCCTGGCTTCTACTTCCCTCCTTACTCTATGTAGTGTTCGTTCAATTTTTGGATGAAAGGGAAGAAGGTTGTTTGCTCTTCTACTTCTCCGCATTCAATAGAAGAGCCTGTGTCAATGCAAACAACGTAAGCCGATTAATGAAACTTGAATAAATAACAAATATAAGCTAAAGTTGGTAAACTAGCAGATATTTAAGTCCCCGGCAACGGCGCCAAAAACTTGTTGCTCCCTAACGCACACGCAAGTATACGCGGTCGACAAGGAATATAGGATTATGAGTCCAGGTTGTCGTACCCACAGGGACTTAACTACTTTCTAACGAACTAATATTGTTATTTAAACAAGCAAGAATCGAGTTTAATAGATGGGTTGTTCAAGATTATAATTCTAATTTATATCTAAGAATTGCAAGGAGCAAAGTACGTGTTTAGTAATCAATAAAACAAATATTCCAGGGTTGTGACTAATTTTCCAATCCTATTGTGTTCTAATTAACTTCCTGTTCATGTAATTCATGTATGGTTGCTAATTCGATAAATGTACTCATAGCCTTCTTCCGAAGTACTATTCGCCTATTGTTAACAAGATTAACACCTATATTCCTATGGAATTAATGTAGAAAGAATGCAATAAAAACACGATATTCAATTAAGCATGGTGATTAAGTATATTCCTATCCTAACCACAAATCCGCCCCCTTAAAAGGTTAAGAACATACTTTCTTCAATTCTTTTTCTAATCTAAACATAGTTTTCCCAAACATAGTATAGATAATTGATACAACTTAATTGATGGCCAAAACAATTAAGCAATTAGGCATAGAATTGAAGAAACAATCATATGAACATGAATTATAAAAACGAAATCGTCAAGTTCGAAACACAATATTCATGGCTAATCACAACCCCATAACAAGGGGTGATTAGCTACTCATGTTTATCAGAATCAAAAGATGTAGTATTGAAAAACTAATAAAAATACTAGACAGAGTTGATGAACTGAAGATCGATTGCGTTGTTGATGTTCCTTAGCGTTCTTAGACTTCAAAATCACGTTCTCCCTCTCCAACATGGGTTTGGGGGTGTTTATATAGGAGTTGGGAAGGTTTAAGGTCGAATTAGGGGTCTCCTAGACGGATTAGGACAACCTCCCGCAGTCGGCGCCTTGGCTGGCACCAGGCGCCCCCCAGGGCGCTGCGTCCAGTAAGTTTTCCAGCCTCACTGCCTCCAGCGCCACAGGTGGCGCCAGGCGCTGCCTGTGGCGCCCAGTCCCTCTTGGTCTATTTTCTTCTTGTTTTGGCTCGTTTCTTCCCCTTTTTCGCCCCCGATTGCTCCCGACTCATTCCTATACAGAAAAAACATTTCATTAACATGAATCGACTCAATTAACATCCCAAATTCATAAAGCAAGAGCTAAATATGAGATGATTTACATAGAATTTTATATCTTTTCTACCAATCATCATTGGGTCCAAGAAGAATGATGAGCTGGGTTGCTTGAAGAAATCCTACATTCCTTTTAAGTTTCTCTATGAACGATACGGACATAACAAATCATACCATTTGCATCATGAGGAATTGGCTATCACCTCCTTGGGATGGGTTCATCGTCAAGTCTATGTCTTCATAGTCTGCTTTTTGGGTTTGCTAATTTTCCCGATGCAAGGAGCAAAAATTCACACTCGTTTGGCAATGGTCGCCAGGACCATAATGGAAGGAATTGAAGGACAAAAATACACTATTGTTCATATGATACTAGCTGAGAAATACCGAGCTTTGGATCGATGCAAACATGTGTTTGGACATTTTGAAGGTTGCAATCTTCTGCTACATGTTTGGTTGCTAGAACCTTTTCAAAGGGAGACTACCATCAGGAGTTCTTGCATAGACCGCTAAACGACTATATTTCCTGTCATCATCCCAAGAAGATGACATTGGCTCCTGATAGGTTTGCAAAGCCTGGAAATATTGAAGGATGGGTACGCTTCTTCAGTAATTTGACCGACGAATAGGTACACTGGATATTCGAGTGGTTTCCTAGCAAAGAGTTCATAATTAGGTCCTAAAGGGCCACTCATTTGGTGATGATTGGGTTGTGAGGCATCTACCCTTATGCTCCTATAAGGGTAATGAGACAAGCTGGGAGGAAGAAGGTCCTACCTCGGTTTCTAATATGATTCAACATAAGGAAAACTTCAAAGGGGAAGTTATTCCTTTCAAGTTTGAAGCTCATCACATGTGGAACCAAAAGATCTTTGTAGATGGAGAGACAATCAAGCCTTACAGGTACCACGCCAGGCTATGTCTAACTACCTTTCATGGCTAGAGGACGACATAACTGGGGATGTCAAACCGGGAATCAACCTGAAAGGAGGAATCATAGATGAAGTGGCTGAGGCTCGGGTAATACAAGAGCCTATGCAAGAGGGTGTTTGAATATGAGGAAAAGCATCTGGAACAGCATACAGTAGACATGGAGCCAATAAAATAATGGAAAGAGATCATGAACAACTCGACAGAAAGCTTGGAGCACTTAGAGCAAGCGTTGATGGAGTTGGAAGGAAGGATAAGGAAGAGACTTTGGGACTGCCAAGGTATGGGCTACGACGAGGGGGGGGGGGGGGAAAGCTGGCAGTGGCATACTTGCTGCTCAACAATTGTGACCTTGGGAGTATGATCGATGGAGCCAAGAAGACAAAGCATAGAGAAGGTCCATCTGGGACCAAATAGAATAGGAAAATCTCTTTGTTGTTATATAGTTAGATTTCGTTTAGATTTGATGTTATAAGTCTTCTTGCCATTAGTGACTCTATATTTTTATTTTGATTTAGTAAAAGTTTGGTTTGATTTATTTTTCGCATTAATGGAATGAGGAAATGTTGGCAAAATCTACTGGCTGCTTAGGCCTACCTCGGGCACAACGAGGTCCCCAAATTAGAACATGAACTATTGCATGCCTTATGTGCTACATGTTTAAATATTGCAACTCTTTTATTTCATCTTACTGACTTGGCTAACTTTAGTTTTTCTTTGATAATTCCCATCCCCAAAGGTTGGTTCATGCATTATAGCAACGTCAGCATATCACACTAGATCCAAAGGTCTTCCACCTCCTCGTTCGCCTAACGACATCAAAAGCAAAGGCAAAGGAAAGATGGATGATTTGAGTGGCAACAGACAAGATAATGCTCCTATAGCTGAGAATGTAGAAGCTTCAAAAGGAAGAAGTACACTGGGACAAAATGAATTGGTTCTGTGGTTAGAACAGAAAAATTTGGAGTAACAAGGCGAACTCGAGCAACCTCTCCCTTACTTTGAATGTCCCTGACATCAATCATCAGAATGGTACCACTCAAAACCAGACACAACCCCAAAACCCAGAACCCCAAAATACGCCGCCCCCAGCTCCAAAAGCTCCCTACAACACATTAATACCACAACCCTACATCCCTGCAAAACCTTAACCCTCCACCATTACAAACACCTCCGTAACACCACCATAATACGACCCAATATCCATAAACCACCACTTATCATACCCCCAGAACATGCCACAACCTACCCTCGATCCACCCTAGACCTAAATCAATGATCATCCATACACTCGAGTCCTATGAACACACCAAGGCAACCCCATATATGTGAAAATTTTACCATACACCGCACATCAAACACTATGCCTACCTGACCCAACCGAGAAGGACCTCTTCATCCGGAATATGGCTGAAGAGTGAAAATAGTTATATGGAAGGGTCCAGAGTGCGAGGGAGGGAAAGGAGTTGAAGGTTTGAATTATGAAGACTTGTGTATCCAGCCAGACGTAGAACTACCAAAGGGTTACAAACTCCCAAAGTTTGAGATGTTCAATGGCACCGATGATGCCAAGGCGCATTTGAGGACCTACTAAGATAACCCCGTGGAAGTAGGCAAGAACGAGCAAATACTTATAAGGCTGTTCGTGCAAAGTCTCACTGGAGACGCTTTATCCCGGTACATCAGTCTGAACCCCAAGAAGTGGCCTAATTGGGTAAGTATGGCATCCGACTATATGGACAGGTTTAGGTTCAATATAGAAAATGCACCAGACATTTTCTATGTTTAGAATCTCATGAAGAAACCCACGGAGACCTTCCGTGAGTATGCCACCTGTTGAGATCAGAAGCTGCTAAAGTGAGACCGCCACTAGAAGAAGAATAAATGAATAAGTTTTTCATCAGAGCTCAGGACCCACAATATTATGAGTGGTTGATGGTCGTGGAGAATCATAAGTTCTTCGACATCATTAAGTTGGGAGAATGAATCGAAGAGGGCGTCAAGAGTGGTATGGTTACCAACTTTGAAGCTCTACAAGCAACTAACAAAGCCTTACCGTCTGGAGGCATTTCAAAGAAGAAGGATGTGGGTGCTGTGATGGTAGCCCAAGGTCCAAAGTCTTCCCTCACCTATCAAACACCTCCACCAGCATATCAGCCTTCACCCTTAAAGTACCATTACCTCGCTACTACCTATAACACCTACAATACCCTGCCAGCATACTACCACTAATCTCCAACTGCCCGTTTGAACTACCCAAAACCCCGACCAAACTTCGACCACAGAACTCCTAGATAATACACCCCTATAGCTGAACCCATAGCCCAATTGAATGAAAGTTCGAAGGATGCCGGTTGTGCCATTCCTATTCTTGCAGCTACTATTGAAAATCCTTCTCAGTGGGTCAATTTCAACAAGACTTGTGCCTATCACTCAAGCATGAAGGGGACACACTATCGAGGAATGTCACACGTTGAAAGATAAGATCCAGACTTTGATTGACACTAAAGTAATACATGTAAATGAATCTGCACCAAATGTCTGAATAACCCCTTTTTCATCATAAGGTGAGGGAGTGAATGTGATTGGGACTGATGAAGAATATGACCAAGAAGGGTCCATCGGTCTCATCCGAGAGGGAAATAAATTAATGATATCTCCTATCACACTCTCACCGATTATGGTGCAAACCAAGACACTATTCGAGGTTGAAGTAGCCACAACCAAGCAGCCATTCACTCGGATGGTAGCTCCATCGCAATCCTACAAACCTGAAATTGTTCTATGGGATTACGTAACAGAGGAAAGAATGAAAGGAAAAGCTAAGATGGAGGAGACGAGGTGCCGCCCAAGGAATGACTAGAACAAGTAGGGTCTACACGCCAGAAAATCTCGAGGGAATTAGCAAGGAGATCGCAACAAAACTATCTGTTGTGGAAACAGGTGCTGATGATCTTTGGAGGAAGGTACATGCAAGGGAGTATTTTGTGGTTGATCACCTAAACAAAACTCCCGCTCAAGTCTACATCTTGTCATTGTTACAAAACTCGGACGAACACAAGAACGCCTTGATAAATGTGTTAAGTGAGGCCTAGATACCTATTGGCATCACTAGTAGAGAGATGGCAAATATGATGAGATAGGTGCTGGAGAGACAAAAGATCACCTTCCACGAAGATGAGTTACCACCGGAAGGTTTGAGCCAAAACAAAGCACTGCATATAACCGTGCAATATGAAGACAAGTTCATTGCTCGAGTTTTGATTGATGGGGGTTCAAGTCTGAATATATGCCCTTTATCTACTCTGAAAATATTAGGCATAGGTATACCAGAAATACAGATGGGGAGCATGAACATGAAAGCATTCGATGGGTCCCAAAGAGCTACTACTGGAGAAATTAACTTGGATTTGAAGATGGGCTCAACCATGTTCGACGTCGAGTTCGGGGTGTTGGATATATCTGCCACCTATAATCTGTTGTTGGGACGACCATGGATACACATGGCTGGGGAAGTTGCTTCTACTCTGTATCAAGTTGTGAAGTTCGAGTGGAATCATCAGGAGGTAGTTATCCATGGGGATGGAAGCAATCCTATCTATAACAACTAGATCATATCAGCAGTTGAGAACAGAAGGAAATTAGGAGGAGAATCATTTTATTGTGTCGAGCGAGTAAATATGATCGAGAAAGCATGACGGTGGTGCAACAAGGTGCTAAGCATGTTGCTATGGTTAGAATATGGACCAAGCAAGGGTCTCAGTTCTAAGCTTCAAGGGATAACAGAACCAATACAACCACACACTCAGGACACGACCTCTGTTCTCGAGTACGAATACACTGTGCAAGAATATAATGACTGGTCACCACCATGGCAGGATTTACCCTGTCCATTTCCTTAACTCATACCACCGCTACACCAGACATTTTACCAGGAAGATGTGATTTGGGTTAGAAGGAAGATGAGATCTTAGCTGGCATGAGGAGCCTCTTTCTGAATGAAGAAGTTATGGACTGCAGTGCAATCTTGGAGGAGGAGGAAGACCTCGCTATCTAGACAGTGGGAGATAGAGCTGCTCTCAGGAACTGGACTGTTGCACCATCCCGGGCTCGCCGAGAAGCTGGGTAGCTTTGGCAGAACTAGCATGATTTCCTTTAAAATTGTTTTCTCGCATTTAAGACATTTCAATACTTTTTTCGGAATAATTACTCCAGACATCGAGTCGTATTTGTCTGACAATTTTTAAGTTTTAATTAATGCATCATTGTTTTTCGTTTATTTATATTATTATCATTCTACATTCTTTTCAACATATTTATTACCTATCCTGTTAAATCTCAATTGTGATATGTAATGAGATAATGCAACACAAAGGGTGATTTAGAAAACTGGGAAAATGATGTAATAGCAGGTAAATTGTCAGGGAAGTAGAGGATTTTGAGAACAAACCAAAGTCCAATCCGGAAGTAACTGAGGCAGTTAACATAGGGAAATCTGAAACAATCAAAGAAGCTCGCATTTGCATTCATCTATCAACGTCATACAGAGAAGAGTATAGAAAATTTTTGAAGGAATATGAGGACATATTTGCATGGTCCTAGGATGACATGACGGGGTTGAGCACATCCATAGTAGCCCATAAGCTACCTACCAACCCCATGTTCCCCCCCTGCTAAAGGAAAAACTTAGAAAGTTCAAGCCACACATGAGTTTGAAGATTAAAAAGGAAGTTACCAAGAAAATCAAAGCCAAGGTCCTTTGGGTTGTTGAGTATCCGACCTGGTTAGGGAATATCGTACCTGTACCAAAGAAATATGGGAAGGTCAGCGTATGCATTGGCTACAGATATTTGAATAAAGCAATTCCCAAGGACGATTTTCCATTGACAACATAAACATATTGATCGATAACTATGCCATGCATGAACTATAATCCTTTGTTGATTGCTTCGCGGGATACCAACAGATTTCGATGGACAAAGAGGATGCATAAAAGACAGCCTTCATTACACCATGGGGGGTATACTGCAAAATGATGATATTTTGTTTGAAGAAGGCTGGGGCAACCTACATGAGGGCCATGACCACTCTCTTTCATGATATGATACACAAGGAAATAGAGGTGTATGTGGATGATGTCATTATTAAGTCTGAGAAAGTTTTTTGACCATATACGAAAATACAACAAGTTGAATCCCGCAAAATGTGCTTTCGGAGTCCCTGCTAGGAAGTTTATAGGTTTCATCGTTAGTCACTGCGGCATTGAGGTAGACCCGTCAAAGATCAAAGCCATTCAGGATCTGCCGCCACTAATGAGAAAAAAGGACATAATGAGTTTCTTGGGTCGTCTCAACTACATCAGTCGTTTCATAGCACAGTCAAGGGTAATATGTGAACCGATCTTCAAAATACCGAGAAAGAATGCGGCTACAATTTGGACTGAGGAGTGTCAAAAATCTTTTGATAAAATCAAAAAGTGTCTATGTCACGACCCAAACTAGAGGGCCATGACTGGCACCCGGACCATACCTGTCGAGCACCAACGCACATTTTATCTAACCTTTCTTATTATCTATAAGGGCCGACGAGATTAATATAAATGGTAGACATGAATCCTAAACAATCAACAACGACAGTTAATGGCATGAACATATATATCATGGGCCGACAAGGCTGTCATGAAGCTATGTATAAGGTACGAGCTGACAAGCTGCCATGAGAGACTATACAACAAAAATTAGTCGACAAGGAAATCCAAACTATACATGAGTCGACACCTGTCTATAAGCCTCTAAAGGAACATAAGTGCTGCAACATTGCCGGAACAGGGCCCCGACATACCCATAACGTCAATAACAAAAATGTATATCAAGACCACGGCAAGTCCGGAGAAGGGATCTCGCCAATAACCGCTGAACTGGGCAGCCTACTATGGTAGGGGAGCTTCACCTACCTGTCTATCAAGACCTGCAGCACAACATGCAGCGTCCACAAATTGAAGGACATCAGCACAAATAAAGTACTGAGTATGTAAGGCAGGAAAATATAAGCAAGAACAGTAATGTAAACAAGGATAGATAATATACAACCTATAACATCTAGGTACCTCTGAGGGCTACTGACATGAAATGCATGATATATATATATATATATATATATACATATATACATATGCCTATATGGGCATCATCATTATCATATCGTGCCCAACCCTAATAGGCTCGATAGAAATGTACCCCGCCATCATAAGGCTTGGTAGAATCGTACCCCGCCACGTGAAGTTCGGTAAAACCCAATTGATCTGTGGTTGAAAAGTGCCGTACCCGACCGACTATAGCGCGGCTCGGCAGAGTAAAATAGATAAATATATGATGCGTGCCGAACTCATTAGAATCGCATTTTCAACCTTTCGAAGTGACGTATGGTCGGTATCCTCCGTATACGTTATTAGGATTAACTCTTCATCAAGAATCTTATAAAAATCAGTAAGTACCAACAACATTAACAACATAAGAACAAGAGAAGTAACATCAACATCAATCGTTCCATAAGAAGGAAAACAATGTATGCTTCTAAGAGTGGAGTATCTTTGGAAGCTCGTCCATTACATTATGTACAATCGGAGTTGCGCAAAAGAAGGAAAGGGTAAGCCTCACATACATTGTATATACTGCCCAACCTCAAGCTATGAAAATGTCACGACTCCTTAGTCTACAATAAGAGAAATGACACTATCGTTATCGTTTAAGCGTCATAACTATTATGTATCGACCGCAACCTATTTTACAATGAAACGGACAACACCTCCCCTATTTATGACTTCCTAAAAGTTAACACAATCACCAAAATCCCAAATAACTTCAATAATAATCATATTGAGCCTCCCAAAACAGTCCAATAACCCACAACATTACTAACAAGCCTTTCGATATGTATCTGACAAGTTATAGCTTCAACGACTTAGTCGTAACTTGGATAATCTTAAATCCATGTAGGGTAAGAGGTTCCTTACCTTTAAACAAAAAGAAAAACTCCAATTTGACCTTAATTGACCACGAAATATCTTTTAAATGCTAGCACAAGAACAAGGAAGCGAAGTTAGCAATCATTTAGGGTTTTCGATACTAAAATCCTTATAGAAGTCTTGAAATCACCTAGGATTGATAAAAAATCTTAAGGGTGTATATTAAATAACACAAACAACTTAATACAATCTCCCACACCAACTGGAACAACACAAAAATCTGCAAAAACAAGAAGAACAAGAAACATATGAGCGCCAGGGAATTCCCGACACTTGATATGTGTTGTTTGCCCTTTGTTTTGGTATTGGATCATGAGAGAACCTTGAGAGAATGTTCTTAGGGTTCTAAGGTCTGAATATACTGAAAACTAATGACTTAAAATGGGGTTCTGGCATGTTATATATATATATATATATATATATATGTCTTAACCGCCTACGTGGGCCCCAGCTGCTTGGCGCAATCTCCCGAAAAGTTGTGACAACTTTTGTCGACTTTTGTTTCATAACTCGTTTGACTTTAAGACTTATGATACGGATATTATCTGATCCAAATACCTTAAAATATGACCTCTTGGTAATATTAATCACCTCTTGATTTAACCGAAAATACGAGTTACAACATCTTTGATTCGTTTAATTTCTAATACTCCTTTACCACTCTTATACACCCTTATATCAATTAAGACCAATATGATTAAATTCTTATCATCTCAATACAGGGAGTCTAACTTATCATGGATTCCGAAGGAAATTTCCAGCTGAGTTTCCCCTATAGAATAGATACTAGCCAAACTTGCAAGCAGTTAAACCCAACCTATGGCCTTACAAGGCTATACATAGCATTATTGAAATGCACATTACTTTAATATAACCATTTTGTATTAATAAAGAGTATTCTCAAGTTATTTCTTACCTCATAGAGACGTTTCACCTTCTAATGCGTCCTGCGTTCCTCCGGCATCCTCGTCACCTTCAATCTGGAACAGGTAAGGGTATTTAGACTTCATCTCATCATCTGCTTCCCATGTTCTTTTGTATTATTATTCCTCCACAATACTTTAACGGAAGCTACATCCTGTGTTCTTATCTTGCGGACTTGCCGATCTAATATAGCCACTGGTATTTCTTCATATGATAGATCCTTTGTAACTTGTACATTTTTTGATAGGGACGACCCGAGAAGGGTCTCCAATACATTTCCTCAACATAGATACATGGAATACCGGGTGGAGAAATTCTATTTTGGATGGCAATTCTAATGCATAAGCAACCTGTCCAATTTGTCGAAGAATTTTGTACGGCCCGATATACTGCGGACTTTGTTTACCTTTCTTCCCAAAACGTATAACACCCTTCATCGGCGAGATCCTTAGGAAAATCCAATCACCAACCTCAAAATTCCAGGACACGACGTCGGACATCGGAATAAGACTTTTGCTTGCTTTGTGCCGTCTTCAATCGTTCTTGTATCACTTTCACCTTCTCAATGGCCTGGTGAATCAAATCTGGCCCATATAATTTTGTCTCACTGATTTCAAACCATCCAACTGGTGATCTACAACTCCTCCCGTAAAGTGCCTCGTATGGGGCTATTTTAATACTGGAATGGTAGCTATTATTGTAGGTGAATTCTATGAGTGCCAGATGGTCATCCCAGTTCCACTTGAAATCTAGAACACATGCTCGTAGCATATCTTCAAGTGTCTGAATGGTACGTGCAGCCTGTCCGTCAGTCTGCAAATGGAATGTCGTGCTGAGATTCACATGTGTGCCTAAACCCTTCTGAAAAGAACTCTAAAAGTTAGCCGTAAATTGTGATCATTGATATAATAGATAACTGCACACCATGAAGCCTAACAATCTCCTTGATATACAACTTCGCATAATCTTCAGCTGTGTAAGTTGTCTTAACTGTCAGAAAATGGGCACATTTTGTAAGTCGATCAACTATCACCCAGATGGAGTCAAACTTATGATAATAGCGAGGTAATCCAATAATGAAGTCCATATTAATCACCTCCCATTTCCAAGTCGGAATCTCTATGTTCTGAATTAATCCACCGGGTTTCTGATGCTCAATCTTTACTTGTTTACAATTAGGGCACTGGGCTACAAATTCAGCAACGGACTTCTTCATGTTATCCCACCAATACTGCTCCTTAACGTCATGATACATCTTTGTCGAGCGGGGATGGATGGAATATCTAATGAATCTCAATCATAATTTTCTCTTGCAACCCTGCCACATTAGGCACACATAATCGGCCCTGGTATCTTAGTGCCCCATCTCCTCCGATCTCGAAAGCCGTAATTTTACATGGCTTAACCCTCTCTCTCAATCGTACTATGGTAGGATCTTCATATTGTCGTGCTTTTACCTCGGCTACCAAAGATGATTCTGATGTATTCTGTACAGTAACACCTCCATCATCAGAGTCTAACAATATGATTCTCATATTGGCTAGCTGATGAAGTTCTTTAGTGAACCCCTGTCTACCTGCCTCAATATGTACTAAGCTTCCCATTGACTTACGACTGAGAGCGTCTGCCACAACATTGGCTTTACCGGGATGGTACAATATCTCGACATCATAATCTTTCAGTAATTCAAGCCACATATGCTGCCTCATATTCAACTCCTTCTACTTGAAGATGTATTGTAAACTTTTGTGATTTGTGTAGATGTCAACATGGACACCGTATAAGTAGTGCTGCCAAATCTTCAAAGCATATATTGCTGCAGCCAATTCCAAATCATGAGTCGGGTAATTATTTTCATTCTTCTTCAATTGTCTTGATGCATAAGGATTCACCTTCCCACGTTGCATCATTACGCACCTCAAACTTATACTTGAGGCGTCATAATATACCAAATAACCTTTTGTTCCTTCTGGGAGAGTGAGCACTGGCGCGGATGTCAATCGATTCTTTAGCTCCTGAAAACTACGTTCACAAGCGTCAGACCACTGGAACTTGGTAGCTTTCTGTGTTAACTTAGTCGATGTTGCTGACATAGAGGAAAACCCTTGTACAAACCGCCTATAATTTCCTGCTAGCCCCAGGAAGCTGCGGACTCCTAACGGTGTTATAGGTCTTGGCCAATTCTTGACTGCATCAACCTTTTGAGTGTCGACACTACTACCCTCGTCAGATATCGCATGGCCAAGGAATGCTACTGAGTTTAGCCAGAACTCACATTTGGAGAGCTTAGCATATAACTTATAATCCAGAAGGGTCTATAATACTATCTGCAAGTGGCCCGTATGTTCCGTCTCTGAACGAGAATACACCAGAATGTCATCAATGAATATGATCACGAACACATCAAGATAAGGCCTGAATACACTATTCGTGAGATCCATAAAAGTTGCTGGGGCATTTGTTAGCCTTAACGACATCACCAGGAACTCAAAGTGCCCATATCTTGCCCGAAAGGACGTCGTTGGAATATCCTTCTCCATAACCCTCACCTGATGATACCTTGAATGTAGGTCAATCTTGGAGAAATACTTGGCACCTTGGAGTTGGTCAAACAGGTCGTCAATACTTGGAAGTGGATATTTGTTCTTTATAGTAAACTTATTCAACTGTCGATAATCGATACACATCCTTAATGACCCGTCTTTCTTCCGCACGAACCAGACTGGCGCACCTCAAGGTGAAGTGCTAGGTCTAATGAATCCCTTATCCAGTAAGTCCTTCAACTGCGCCTTCAGCTCTCGCAACTCTGCCAGGGCCATCCTGTATGGAGGGATAGAGATCGGTTGAGTTCCAGTCAATACATCAATGCTAAACTCAATCTCCCTTTCAGGAGGAAGACCTGGGAGTTCATCTGGGAAAACATCTAGAAATTCATTGACCACGGGGATTGATTGTAGAGTAGGTGGCTTCGCCTCCACATCCCTAATGCGAAGGAGATGATAAATGTAACCTTTTGAAATCATCTTCCGTGCCTAAAGATAGGAAATAAACCTACCTATCGGCGTAGCAATGTTCTCCTTCCAGTCGATGACGGGTTCACCAGGAAACTGAAACCTGACCGCCTTCGTACGACAATCAACATTTGCATAGCATGAGGCCAACCAATCAATTCACATTATCATATCGAAATCAACCATTTCTAACTCAAATAAATTTTCCGAGGTTTGACGACTATAAATCATCACTGTGCAACCTCTATTGACCCTTCTAGTAAACACAGATTCTCCTATCGGATTAGATACCGTAAGTGGTTTACTTATTAATTCAGGTTTGGCGCCAAACTTATTAGCCACAAAGGGTGTAACATATGATAATGTAGATCCCGGATCAATCAATGCATATACATCATAAGAAAACATAGACAACATACCTGTAATAACATCTGGAAATGACTTGAGATCCTGTCGACCAACTACTTGTCGACTACTGAAAACCCCGTGCTAGAGGTCGAACTGATGAGGAAGAATGAGACATAAAGCCAGTCGGATGAGCCATACCACCACCTCCTCTGTTAGGACAATCCCGCATCATATGGCCAGGTTGTTCACAAGAATAGCACGCATCGGAACCCCGACGGCATAGTCCAAAGTGGATCTTGCCACACTGATCACAACAAGGTGTTGGAGGTCTCGTCTGAACTCTGACCTAAACCAGAATAGGTAAGTCGATGATTCCGAGGCCTCTGAAAATGTGGAGGAGCACTAGCTACTGGTGGCGCCAAACTCCTCGAAGACTAGGGCCTGATACTACCTCTGAAATCACCAGAATACCATGCAAATCTCACCCTCTTATGCTGGCCCCTATCCTGCTCCCTGTCTGCCCTTTGCTGGCACTTACGATCCTCTAGTGTCCGGGCATAAGCCTGAATACGGGTAATATCCACGACCTCTACCAAGGAGGCTATCGTGCACTCATTTATCAGATGTGGTCTCAACCCGTTCACGAACAGGTGCACCCTATTGCTCATCTCGGCCACCATATGGGAAGCATACCTTGCTAAAGAATCAAACTACGTACTATGCTCTCACACACTCATATTACCCTGTCGAAGGTTCAAGAAATTATTCTCTCTAGCTCGTCGTACCTCAACTGGCAAATAGTGACAAAGAAAGACCTAAAAAAATTCCTCCACACAGGTGGAAGAGCGTTCTGGCTCCTGGATCTCTCGCAACTATCATACCAGAAAACTGCTAAATCCCGTATCTGATAAGAAACCAACTCGCAGTGTACTATATACTCGTAGTGTGCAATGAAGCTGATCAATAAAAGTCTGCAGGTCTTACTTGGGGCCCGATCCAGTAAACAATTAAGGGTCTAGATTAATAAAATCACGAACTCTCCCACTAACCGGTTAATCAGTAGCACTGGTATTCTGCCTCTGAGCCTGAGCAACTACCAAGCTAGTCAACAACTGTACCGCACTCCGAATATCCTGATCAATAGTGCCAGACGGAGGAACTAGAAGTGTTGGGTGCCTCCTAATATCCTCTGGAGGAGAAGGAGTAGATGAGGTATGAGACGGCACCTCACTTTGAGGCTCACTTTGGCCTGCTCTGGCTGGATGCACCTGACTGGTACCCTCTTCGGCAGCTGTATCAAGCCATCTACTAATCGCTTACTTTCTAGTCGAAAGCATCGCTTAAAGTGTGACGACCCGGCTAGTCGTCTCGTGAGTTACCGCTCCGTTTTCCCTATTTTCTGTGTTTTATGTGATCGAGTTGAGTAGTTTACGTTCGGAGTGGGTTGGGTAAGAAATGAGACACTTAGTCTCTTTTAAGAAGGTTTAAGTTAGAAAAGTCAACCGGATGTTGACTTATGAGTTAGAGGGCTCGGATGTGAGTTTCGATGGTTCGGTTAGCTTCGGGAGGTGATTTATGACTTAGGAGTGTGATCGGAATTGGTTTTGGAGGTCCGGTGTAGAATTAAGCTTGAATTTGTGGAGTTAGTATTTTGGCAATTTTCGGTTGTTAGGCGAGATTTTGATCCGAGGGTCGAAATGGAATTCCGAGAGTTGCTATAGCTTCGTATGGTGATTTCGGACTTAGGAGTATGTTCGGATTTGAAATTGGAAGTCCGGAGGACAATTCATCGCATTTTGGCAAATGTTGGAAAATAGAAGATTTTTGAAAAGTTTGACCGAGGAGTTGACTTTTTGATATCGGGGTCGGAATCTAGTTTTGAAAATCTTCATAGGTTCGTATGTCATTTATGACTTGTGTACAAAATTTGAGGTCAATCGGACTCAATTTGATAGGTTTCGACATCGAATGTAGAAATTGCGATTTATTAGTTTCATTAGGCTTGAATTGGGGTATGATTCGTGTGTTTAGCGTTGTTTGATGTGATTTGAGGCCCCGACTAAGTCTATATGATGTTTTAAGATTTGTTGATATATTTGGTTGAAGACCCGAGGGCCTCGAATGGATTTTGGATTGTTGATGGAGTTTAACTTGGGAATTTCAAGAATGTGTCGATGTCGTCTCTTCAAGAATAAGTGGTATCATAATATGAAAATGGGCTCCAAATTCAGTTTTAGTTGAAGCATTAAATCCGTATCAAAATTTCGGAGTCATAGCAAAAAGAATCGTCCAATTCGGACATCGTATGAGAAAGTTATGCCTATTTCTGTGCCAGGAATTATGTGGCTACTGGAACCAGCGCCACAGGCAGCGCCTGGCGCCACCTGTGGGGCCCGAGGCAGAAAACACTATAAAAACGGGGGGTTTTGTCCATTTTGACAAAATAGAGTTGGGGGAGCTCGGCTTGGACTATTTTTAGAGGGGTTTCCACAAATTTGAAGGAGGTAAGTGTTCTTTATCATAAATCCTTCATAGATCATGATTCCATACTCATTTACACCATGAATCCATGAATCTATGGAAGAAAAATCAGATTTTTTTACCAAATCTTCCAAGAACGAAAATTTAAGATTTTAAAGCCAATCCGATGTTGGAATTTGATACATTTTTGTATGGGTGAACTCGTTGGGAGATAGGGAACCTGTTGATGTGAAAATTTTTTAACTTCGAGAAGTGGGTCCGGGGCTCGGGTTTTGCTAATTTTGGGATTTCTTAGTATTTATTGATTGTTTTCACGTGGGATTTGTTCCCTCAACATATTGTGACGTAATTGTTCTGAATTTGGATATATTCGACGCACGTGGAGGCCAATTCGAAGGGCAAAGGCTTCGTGGGCTAGAAATTTAGCCCGTTCGAGGTGAGTAGTGATTGTAAATGATGTTCTAAGGGTTTGAAACCCCGGATTGCACATCGTAGTGCTATATTGAGGTGAGGTACGCGCTCGATGATGAGCGTGGGGTCGTTTTCTACTGGGGATTGTGACTTGGTCCGTCCCGATTGATTATTTTTACTATATATTTGATTGAAACTTATTTGATACCATCATGAATTGGGCTGATTGCCATATTTGGGCTTCGTGCTGATTATTTGAACCCTTCACGGGTAGTTATCACTGTTTTCTCACTGTTTGATTCATTGCTTGAACTCATTCATGTTGTTTTCCACTGTTTTTACAAAACAACCATTTTTACTCAGTTTTGAGATTTAAATGACATTTTAAATGATATAAATGGATCGGGTGGCACGCCGCCACGGATATGGTATAAATGGATCGGGTGGCACGCCGCCATGGGATTTGATATGAATGGATCGGGTAGCACACCGCCACGGATATGATATAAATGGATCGGGTGGCACGTCGCCACGGGATACGATATGAATGGACCGGGTGGCATGCCGCCACGGAATATGATATAAATGGATCGGGTGGCACGCTGCCACGGATATGATATAAATGGATTGGGTGGCATGCCGTCACGGGATCGGGTGGCACGCCGCCATGAGATATGATATTGCGCTTGGGCCGTAAGGGGCCCCTTCCGGAGTATGTACACCCCCAGTGAGTGCAAGGTAACCAGAGATATTACAGTTGGTAACAATGACAACTGTAGGTTACAGTTGGTAACAATGACAACTGGTAACCAGAGCTGTGAGATTGATACTGAGCCCAGGGATATTACAGTTGGTAACAATGACAACTGTAGGTTACAGTTGGTAACAATGACAACTGGTAACCAGAGCTGGGGAGATTTTACGGTTTTAAATGATACTGAGCCCAGGGATGTTACAGTTGATAACAATGATAACTGGTAACCAGAGCTGGGAAGATTTTCTTTAAAATGATTTCTTATTGATTTACTGTTTTCAAATAATGGTTTACTGCTTCATTATGCATTGCCTTGTGCTCTATGTGTTTCCTTACTTTTAGTCATTATTTATATGTATTACTCAGAGTTGGAAGTACTCACATTACTCCCTGCACCATGTGTGCCGATTCAGGCGTTATTGATTCCGCTCGGAGGCATTGACTATGATTGTCAAAGCGGTGATTCAAAGACTACAAGGTAGTTGTTGGCGTCTGCAGCCCCGTATCTCTTTTATCTTGTTGTTTCCACTATCTTCAAACAATTGTGCCAGAGATATTGTAATAGTAATCTTGTTATTAGGATTTCATTAGTTGCTCATGACGCTGTGACACCCCGGTTTGGGCTGTTGTTGGGATGGTTCACTATGTTTTTCCGCAAATGACTGCTATTAAACTGTGTTGTGTTATTCTCTTGTTAAATTAACTGCTTAAAATGAGTTATGGTTTGAATTGGCTGGCCTTGTATTCACGAGAGGCGCAATCACGACCGGATTTGGGATTTGGGTCGTGACATAAAGAAAACATGGTGAATATAAGAGACGAACACTTTACGACTCAACTCTACGCATGATCTAGATTCAGGAAGAAGGTAACAACCCTAAATGTATATGTAGCCTCCTGATTAGAAATGTGGCACACTACACATCTATAATCGAGACTCTACTAGACATGGCTCATAGACAACCCCTAGGACAGACTTGCTCTAATACTAAGTTTGTCACGACCCAAACTGGAGGGCTATGAATGGCACCCGGGCCATACCTGCCGAGCACCAACGCACATTTTATCTTACCTTTCTTATTATCTATAAGGGCCGACGAGATCAATATAAATGGTAGACATAAATCCTAAACAACCAACAATAACAGATAATTGCATGAACATATATATCATGGGCCGACAAGGCTGTCATGAAGTTACGCATAAGGTACGAGCTGACAAGCAGCTATGACACACTATACAACAAAAATTAGTCGACAAGGCAATCCAAATTATACATGAGTCGACACCCGTTTATGAGCCTCTAAAGGAATATAAGTGCTGCAGCATTGTCGGAACAGGGCCCCGAAAAACCCATAATGTCTTTAACAAAATTATATATCAATACCACGGCAAGTCCGGAGAAGGGATCTCGCCAATAACCGCTGAACTGGGCAGCTACTATGGTAGGGGAGCTTCGCCTACCTGTCTATCAGAACCTGCAGCACGACATGCAGTATAGAGAATATACAACCTGTAACATCTGGGTACCACTGAGGGCTACTGACATGAAATGCATGACATATATATATACATACATACATACATACATATATATATATATACACATATATACATACATATATATATATATATATATGCAGGAAAACATAAGCAAGAATAGTAATGTAAACAAGGATAGAGAATATACAACCTGTAACATTTGGGTACCATTGAGGGCTACTGACATGAAATGCATGACACATATATATATACACATATACATACATAAACCTTTTAAACATATGCCTCTATGGGCATCATCATTATCATATCGTACCCAGTCCTAATAGGCTCGGTAAAAACGTACTCCGCCATCATCAGGCATTGTAGAATCGCACCCGACCACGTGAAGCTCGATAAAACCCCACTGATCAGCAGTTGCACAATAAGTGTACCCGGCCGACTATAGCTCAGCTCGGTAGAGTAAAATATATACATATATAAGATGCGTGCTGGACTCATTGGAATCACATTTTGAACCTTTCGAAGTGACGTAAGGTCGGTATCCTCCGTATTCGTTATTAGGATTAACTCTTCATCAAGAATCTTATAGGAATCAGTAAGTACCAACAATATTGATAACATAAGCGTAAGAGAAGTAACATCAACATCAATCGTTCCATAAGAAGGGAAACAATGTAAGTAGTGCTAGCTTCTAAGAGTGGAGTATCTTTAGAAGCTCCTTCATTACATTATGTACAATCGGAGTCGCGCAAAATAAGGAAAGGGATAGCCTCGCATACCTTGTATATACTGACCAACCTCAAGCTATGAAAATGTCATGACTCCTTAGTCTATAATAAGAGAAATGACACTATCGTTATCGTTTAAGCGTCATAACTATTATGTATACCGCAACTATTTTACAATGAAATGGACAACACCTCCCCTATTTATGAATTCCAAAAAGTTAAAAAAATCACCAAACAGCCCAAACAACTTCAATAATAATCATATTGAGCCTCCCAAAACAGTCCACTAACCAACAACATTACTAACAAGCTTTTCGATATATATCTGACAAGTTCTAGCTTCAACGACTTAGCCGTAACTTGGATAATCTTAAATACATGTAGTGTAAGAGGTTCCCTACCTTTAAACAGAAAGAACAACTCCAATTCGACCTTAATTGACCATGAAATATTCCTCCAATGCTGCCACAAGAACAAGGAAGCGAAGCTAGCAATCAATTAGGGTTTCTCGGCACTAGAATCACTTTAGAAGTTTTGAAATCACCTAGGATTGATATTAAAACTTGAGGAAGTATTTTACAGAACATAAACAACATAAAACAACCTCCCACACGAGCTGGAACAACACAAATATCAGCAACGACAAGAAGAACAAGAAACTTACGAGCGCCGGGGGATTCCCGACACTTGATTTGTGTTGTTTGCCCTTTGTTTTGGTGTTGGATCATGAGAGAACCTTGAGAGAGTGTTCTTAGGGTTCTATGGCCAGAATATACTGAAAAATAATGACTTAAAACTAGGTTGATGCGCGTTATATATATCTATATGTCTTAACCGGCTATGTGGGCCCCATAGAGAGCTGGTTGGCGCAATCTCCCGGAAACGCGAATATCTCCCAATTCTAAGATCGTATCGAAAAATTCAATACGTTGAAAATTAAAATTATAGATCTTCAATTTGGTGGGTTGATCAGCCCCCAATTCCAAGTAAATTGGGAGAAAAGTTTAATAACATTTGACCTAAAGTTTAAGTAAAATTATGAACGTAAGTTGTGACAACTTTTGTCGACTTTTGTTTCATAACTCATTTGACTTCAAGACTTATGATACGGATATTATATGATTCAAATAACTTAAAATACGACCTCTTGGTAATATTAATCACCTCTAGATTTACCCGAAAATACGAGTTACAACATCCTTGATTCGTTTAACTTCTAATACTTGTTTACCACTCTTATACACCCTTGTATCAATTAAGACCAATAGGATTAAATTCTTATCATCTCAAAGATAATCTCTTCTCAGACCTACGTAGACTAACTTATGGCGTAATCTAACGTATGCAAATTTGGGTTGTAACAGTCTACCCAAACCGCCTGTATTGGTCCCACCGGAGACCGGGAGACCTTTACTACTATACCTATCCGTGTTTGATAAAGCATTTGGATGCATCTTGGGACAACATGATGAGACCCGAAGGAAATATCAAGCAATAGACTTTCTGAGTAAGAAGTTCATGCCTTATGAAGCTCGTTATTCGTTGTTGTAACGTACCGATTTGTGCCCTGATATGGATAGCCCAGAATTCGAGGCATTATTTTTGTGCATATACCATATACCTCATATCAAGAATGGATCCTCCGAAATACATTTTCCAAACCTATGCCTACTGGGAAGTTGGCAAAATAGCAAATACTACTAAGTGAGTTCGAATATGTGACTCAGAAGGCAATCAAGGGGCAAGCTTTCGCTGATCACCTAGCAGAAAATCCTATGGACGGAGAATACGAACCATTGAAGACGTATTTTCCCCACGAGGAGGTATCTTTCATAGGAGAGGATATTGCCAAGTCGTATGAAGGCTGGAGGATGTTCTTCGACGGTACCGCAAACATCAAGGGAGTGGGTATTGGAGATGTCTTAGTAAAAGAATACGAGGCTTGCATTCTTGGACTCACATTGGCTATCGACATGAATATCCAGGAATTACTTGTAATTGGGGATTCAGACTTGCTGATACATTAGGTGCTCGGGGAATGGGCCACCAAGAATAAAAAAATATTACCATACTTACACTTTTGTACAAAAGTTGATAAAAAAGTTCTAAAAGATAGAGTTCAAGCATATCCCTAGATTCAAGAACGTGTTTGCGGATGCACTGGCCACCCTGTCTGCCATGATACAACATCCATATAAGAACTATATTGATCCATCCCAATAGAAATATGTAAGCAACCTGCTTACTGCGCTCACGTCAAAGAAGGGTTCGATGGGAATCCATGGTTTCACAATATCAGGGAGTATTTGGAGAAAGGAGAATAATCGGAAAAATGCTCCACATACCCAGAAGCGCACACTTCGGAGGTTAGCTAGCCACTTCTTTTATAGCGGAGGAATTATGTAAAGAAGGACTCCCGACTTGGGATTGCTAAGATGTGTTGATTCCAAGGAAGCATCTAGGATCCTCAAAGAGATACATAGCGGAACCTACGGACCTCACATAAATGGTTTTGTTCTAGAAACGAAGATATTAAGGGCAGGATATTTTTGGATGACCATGGAAACCGACTGCATCATGTATGTATAGAAGTGTCACCAGTGTCAAGTGCATGCTGATATGATAGGAGTACCACCCAACGAACTCAATGTGACGAGTTCGCCCTGGCCTTTTTCCGCCTGGGGCATGGATGTCATTGGACTGATCGATCCTGCTGCTTCCAACAGACGTAGATTTATTTTGGTGGCTATAGACTATTTCACAAAATAGGCCAAAGCCACCTCTTACAAATCTGTGATTTAGAAGGTCGTAGTAGATTTTGTCCGGAACCGTATTGTCTACCAGTTCGGGGCGCCTGAATCAATCATTGCCCACAACGTCGCTAATCTCAACAGTAACCTGATGAAAGCCATGTGTGAAACATTCAAGATCAAATACCGAAACTCCACTTCATATAGGCCACAAATGAATGGATCTGTTGAATCTGCCAGTAAGAACATCAAGACGATACTAAGGAAGATGGTGGACATTTACAAACAGTGGCACGAGACCGTTTGCGCTGCTCGGATATCGCACCACGGTCTGGACATTAACAGGGGAAACTCCCTATTTATTGGTCTATGGTACTGAAGCTGTTATACCCGCTGAGGTGGAAATTCCTTCCCTAAGAATCATACAGGAGGCCGAGCATAGCGATGCAGAATGCGTACAGAGCCGATACGATCAATTGGTTGTCATTTACAGTAAAAGGATGAAAGCGGTGTGTCACAGTCAACTTTACTAGAATAGAATGGCTAGGGCTTTCAACAAGAAGGTTAGACCAAGGCAATTCATACCAGGGCAATTGGTGCTGAAGCGGATTTTTCTACATCAAGAAGAAGCAAAGGGTAAATTCTCACCTAAATTGCAAGGACTTACATGGTTCACTGAGTGCTGATAGGAGGATCACACATACTAGTAGAAATGGATGGAGTGATGTGGCCAAAACATGTCAATTTAGATGCCGTCAAATGATATTATGTTTAAGGTTGTATTCGCACTTTCTTTGATATAATATGAACTATTGACCTGATTCCTGTTTAAGAGGGGATACGTAGGCAGCCTTATGGGTTCGGTCACATTATAATAAAATCATCATTCGCCTCCTTTGTTAGAAAACTGGGGCAAGATTTTGAGTTTCGTCAATCTCATTACATCAAGGATCGTCAGAAGAGTACCACTGGAAGTGTACGCAAACTGGGGCGTAATTTAGAGGGAATCCTCAATTCCAGGTTAAGGATGTCGCAATGTCTCAAAGCATGTCACGGCGTAAGATTTAACTAAATTATTTATTTTATATATTATCTCTTAAACAACTACTTCTCTTACAAGTGATTTATCGCAAATGCATATTTTCAAAAATTCAATTTATGTAACATCTAAATGCTACCCAGGGTGACTAAAGCACAAAAGAGTCAAGACAAAAGCAAGGACGAGATGAGGAATCGAAAGAACAAGCCAACATTTCCCCGACTTACAAGTTTTATTTGGATGTAGGCATAGCAGATACAACATTGTCAAATGAATCCATAAGGGATGCACGACAAAGACCATTATCCCCACATCGATAGGTGCTACCAAGCCTAAATGTGTCAAGCTAAGAAATTACTTTCCTTTCTCATATTTAGTTGAGGAAAACACTTCTGCATAGGGCTAAGCACTGCCCTCATAAAATTGCATAAGGCTAAGCACTGCCTCTATCATTGCATAAGGCTAAACGCCTTTCTTTGCATAGGGCTAAGCACTGCCCTCATTACTTTGCATGAGGCTAAGCACTGCCTCCATCATTGCATAAGGCTAAACGCTTCCTTCCTCTGCGTAGGGCTATGCACTGCCTTTATTACAATTCATGAGGCTAAGCACTACCTCCATCATTGCATAAGGATAAATGCTGCCTTTCTCTGCATAGGGATAAGCACCGTCCTCATTACATTGCATGAGGCTAAGCACTCCCTCCATCATTCATAAGGCTAAACGCTGCCTTGCTTTGCATATGGTTAAGCACTACCCTCATTACATTGCATGAGGCTAAGCATTGCCTCCATCATTGCATGAGGCTAAATGCGGTCTTTCTCCATATTGGGCTAAGCACTGCCATCATTACTCGCAGAAGGCTAAGCACTGCCTCCATCATTGCATAAGGCTAAGAATTGCCTTTATCCGCATAGGTCTAATCACTGCCCTCATTATCTACGTAGGGCTAAGCACTGCCTCACGTCACACAAGGCTAAGTATTGCTTTCCTTCATTCTTGCACATGGCTAGACATTGCCTATTTCCTCTATCGAAAATCAATATCGCTGCATTTCTGCATTTCATGGGCTGAAGCATCGCCACATTGTCCGAAGGCATCATAGTCCAAAGGCATCTTCTTCATAGCCAAAGGACATCATCCCATGGCCTAAGGATCTCTCAAAACTGCATATCATTATTCAAAGGCGTCATAGTCCAGAGGCACCAACCTCATGGCCCGAGGATATCATTTCATGGCCTGTGAATCCATCATCATACGCCTCATGGCCCAGGACTGCATGGTCTAAGGACATCATCCTCATCATCCAAAACACGATTCTCATGGTCCGAGGGGAATTCTTATCATGTATAATTTTTTGCAATAACTATATATTTACGTGCATCATGTACGTTTTGTAGGTAACTCGGGAGGTAACCGTTCTACAAAGAGGAGCGATTCTCACTCCAGTTTCATTCACAACGTTCACATCCCTTGATTGTCCCCAAGATGACCGATTACCTGCAATGGATTATTCTCTCTCCCGTAATCCCTCAAACATTTTTCTCGTGCATCCATAACGTTCAATTCTGCATGTATACCCTCCACCCGAAATATAACCTATCCATGACACTACCCTGCCCATACAAAATCATTATTAGAAGCATACTACCTTTTCCATAACATCTCTATTGGTCTCATCCGTCGTTGGATCCAGAACTACACATGGCCCAATTCCCGTAATACCAAGGATATGTAGGCAACTCAAGAACTAGGGTTCGGCCCCCATATTTTAAGCATCTCATACCCCCATCCTTGTTCATTTGGAAAAAATTTGATTATCATTTTCTTTACATGACAATTCTTTCATCATTCCCGGGTAAAGAGAGGTAGTTGTTGATACTCAATTTGTTCCTCATATTTTTATAAAGTATTCCATATACTTTCAAGTATTATTTTTTTAGTACCCAATTTATAGAAGCCATACATGTGATTTCTATAATTTTTATGTTTTTAAATTTGATTTCTCGCATTTTGCTAAATTGTCAAATACTTACTAGTTACCCTTTCAAGTTGTACTAAGTGCTTTAATCATCCAAATTAATTATCTATACGCATATGAATATTACATAATATTTTATTTCATTTTATATGATTATATTTTTACTTTTTATTATTATTTATAATAATTGCAAGAACAACCTATACTCTACTAATAATTGCATTTACTATATTATTTTGGTTAATATAGCATTTTTAAGTTTTCACAATCTTATGTTATCATTTTGAACTATTAAGTTGTATAAATAGTATATTTATATTTATTTAATTATTTTATTAATTTATTTTCCCTTAATTATATTTATTTCAAATTCCAACCGAATTTCGAGCAAATTTTCGGACCAAATAGGCCCAAATCACTGGCCTACAGATCCCAAACCCTTAGCCCCACCTCCCTGGCCCAAACCAAATGACCCCTTTCTCAAACCCGATCGGCACCCGTTAAAGTGACCGACTCCGCTTTTTTAAAAATTCTGGTCGTTGATCTCTCAAGATCAACGGCCCACAACCACCCCTCCACTTTTAATGATCCATCCTTGTTAAACCCTAATCCATTCGCACCCTCACCATCTGCCCTCACTCTTTCTCATCATCTCTTGTTTTCCTAAGAAACACTAGTAGCCGCCCTACCAAAACCAGTCTCCATATGAGATAATATGGAAATCTCCCATATTTTCTTTCCTTTTTTGTACACACAACAACTCTTCCAATTTTCTCAACACTATACATTTGGTACTTAGTTATTTATGAAAGCTAAGTAATGCATGTTCGTTCAACGCTGATTTATATACTCACTGTGTTATTGACTTGATACATTCATAACAAGGTTATATGGGCCCAATTTAATAAGATCTTTCGCCAATTTTGACTACCTGTCAAATTAGGTTTTTTTTGATTTTTACTTATTCCAATCTGGAATAGGTTATGCATATGATTTTTCCTCTCCTTGTCTGAACTTGATTGATTTTTTTTCCTCGTTTGTTTGCTTAATCGAAAACTATATAACCCTTCCCAAATTCCTCTAAAACGCACTTTGAGTCATTATCGCTCCCTTAGTCAATTACTTACTCTATTATGAAACTTTGGTTCTTGGCCGGCTGAAATCCAAGGCGACTAAAATTTGCTTTAATCGACCTTCCCAGTGCGAGCACTGCTGGGGGCTCATCTGAAGCCCCCGTGAACTCTGACGCACTGGGTTTGAGGTTTTGCTACTCTCTTTTGCTATTGACGATTAAAGCACTGCTGAAAATTGTTCTTCTTGTTTACTGACGATTTCATTCCTTTTAGTTTGTATTCATGCTCTGTATACCCATGCCACTAAAATTTTTGTGAATCAATATGCTACTATGTCATCTCTATTTGTAGCCCTATTTTCTCTGAAGTTATCCTTATGCTCTATACATTTAGCATCTGAATTTGCCTAAATTCTAAATATGATGTATGCCTATTACATGTGTTTAGCATGTGATTTCTAACTCTCTTAAGCCTGTTTAGCCTAGTGTGTTTGTGTGTGTCTGTATACTTATATCTGCTGCTTGTCTTGAGTTTATCTCTCTGTGTTGTTCTAGATTATTGTGATAAACCAATTCATGCCCTGAATATGTTCTAATTCCTATTGAATCATTCATGCCAAACTTGCTATTTTCCTGGAGTTAATTCGTGATCATACTGTTAGCCTTGACATGTTTCCATGCTATCTATGCACTCTGATGTATGCTCTTTGACTTGGTCATCCTGTGTTCTTCAGACTTTTAGGGTAAATTTCAACTTAGCTTCTTTCCCTATATGTGGCCAACCGGTATAAGTTTTGATGTGTTCCTGCATGTTGATCTGAAAGTTGACATGTTTCTTGCCTACCATATGAGCTTTTCTTGTATTATGACTGGTATTCAACATGTTAATGTCTTCTAGTGCTCCATTAAATGATTTTTATACAGAATATGACCACCAAACATGTTTGTTATGCTATGTGTGATTACATTTTTCACTAGGCTCTCATGTTAGAAATTCCCATGTGAATACTGTACTCCACTTGTTTCCTGTCTAGGATTCTGCTAGACTTTCATCTAAAGTCTCTTAGGCTCATTCTGGATCATGTTTAAATTTTAAACTCTAAGAGTAGTTTGCTAGCTTAGATGTTCAATCCTGTCATTCTGAATTTATTTCTAAAACATAGCATGACCCCACCTTATGTATTCCTTGCATGCTTGCCAAAACTTCATGTGATCTTGTCTATATGCTTTGGTTAGTTACAGTTTAAAGAACTAAGAGTGTGGGTTTCAAAGGCTGTTTATTTAATTCAGTGTGTAGTTTCTCACTTGTGTGGGTAAGTTTGGCATCCAATTGGATAAGTAAGACATTCATTTGGGCTTGGTGTTGGGCTATATATATTGGTGGACCTGAGTATTGGTTCAACTATACTCTAATTGTCCTTGTAATCCTGGGATATGGATATGCTGGTTGTGTGAAGAGTAAAGCTATCGAAGGCCCAAAAACATCATTGTGTTATTTTTTGTATTGGGTTTGTCACTGTTCTATTGGGCCTATAGTTGTTTCATTGTATAACTAGTATTGAGTTTGTTTTATTTTATTTGGGCCTGTAATATCTTGTAATGACGAATAATGGGGAAATGGTAGAAATGGGGGCTGGGATACTTTATTTCTTGCATGATGGGGTAGACAACCTGTATATAGGGCTTTAATCCTCTTGTTTTCTTGCCATGCCCCATCTTTGGGAATTGTCTATTCAACATGCTTGTTAATTCTTTTATTCACTAGAAAACATGATTTAGGGATAATTTAATGTCTTAACTTGCAATGTTAGAAGAGCATGCCTATATGATCTAAATTAGACTTGTTGTTACTGCCTCATTTATGCACTTAGATATCATGCCTATAGGATATCAACACGACAACAGAAATTGCTCGCTTTGGTATATTTCATTCAACTCTGTGACTCACCTAGATATCATGTCTATATGATATTATATGATATCAACACGATAACTGAAACTGCTTGCTTTGGTATATTTCATTCAACTTCGTGACTCGACCATATATCATGTCTATATGATGTCAATCCAAGTAATCAAAGCTGCTATTGTTGATATTCTCCTTTTATTACATGGCCTGCCTAGAAAGCATGCCTATAGTGACAAAACAGATATGCGCTCTCAATGACTCTACTGCCCCGATACAAATTGTTTAAATATAGGATGTTATTACTCACATAGAAAGCATGACTATAAGATCGTTTAAAAGAATTATGTTTTGAAAACAACTTCATCGTCAAAACTGGTCATCTAGAAATCCTGCCTATAGGACTTTTCCTTAATTGTTGAAATGCTTAATCACATAGAAACCATGCCTATAAGGTTGGACTAACATAGCATGTTTAATTCCAAGTCTACCTATTATAGTTGCTCGTCTACCTAATCTTGAACCTAGTCATTATAAGTAATAACTATTCGTCTAGTTAATCGTATGCACTTGAGTCTAGAAGAGGAGGTGAACTCGAGCCTTTTGTGTTGTTTATGTGAAGTCCTATTTATTTTGATTGTACGCGCTTAGTTCTATCATTTTGAGCAACTTCAGGAAGTCTAGAACCAGCAAAATAATAGGTCAAAAAGCCTCCAGGACTATAAGCATGGGGGGGGGGGGGGGG